>JARBWK010000007.1:26896563-26947614 GCA_030556195.1 Anolis apletophallus
ACGAAAGCATTACTCCAAGCTACGAGCATTTCTCCAAGCTACGAAAGCATTTCTCCAAGCTAAGAAAGCATTTCTCCAAGCTATGAAAGCATTTCTCCAAGCCAATAAAGCATTTCTCCAAGCTACGAAAGCATTTCTCCAAGCTATGAAAGCATTTCTCCAAGCTACGAAAGCATTTCTCCAAGCTATGAAAACATTTTTCCAAGCTATGAAAGCATTTCTCCAAGCCATGAAAACATTTCTCCAAGCTACGAAAGCATTTCTCCAAGCTATGAAAACATTTTTCCAAGCTATGAAAGCATTTCTCCAAGCTATGAAAGCATTTCTCCAAGCTATGAAAGCATTTCTCCAAGCTATGAAAGCATTTCTCCAAGCAATCTTGAGGCTTTCTTTCGGCTTCTCTGACTCTTCCAAAAACATTCCTTGAGCCAGCCAACCCAAAATGTTACACTGAAGATTTATACACACAGCTGCCCCACCCCTCCTGGAGTCAGGTAGAGCTCAGCTGCAGCTATTCAAACACTCTAACAAGAGGTTTACTCCTAACACATAAACTAAAAGAACAGATACTCAAACCCCAAAAACTTGTTTGATATCTTTATATTCTGACAGCCCAGCCTTCTGTGTGCCCAGGAGGAAGTGTCTCATCTGGTCTCAGCCACTGGTTCTGGGTTTTAGCCTGCCACTTTTGGACTCTTGCTTGCTGAGGTGTTCATGTGAGTATCTCTGTAGATCTTAGTAAAGCTGTTTCTTGATTTAAGTCGTTGACATGCTGGCTGGTATCTGAACAGATGATGGGCCGAAGATGTCAATGCCGTGGTCCTTTCATTACTGGCTGCTACTTCCCAACGGATGTCAGGTGGTGTGATACCGGCTAAACAGTATAATTTCTCCAGTGGTGTAGGGCATAGGCATCCTGTGATAATGCAGCATGACTCATTAAGAGCCACATCCACTGTTTTAACTTGGTGAGATGTATTCCACACAATATTTATTTTATTTATTTATTTATTTATTTGTTCCATCTTGTATTCCGCCCCTCCCTGCAGGCTCGGGGCAGATAACATCATAAAATTCGGCAGGCATGGACATCCATGTCGCCATACAATAAAATGCAACATAAAACATACAATAAAACAAAATACAATAGGTCCCGAGATTAAAATTATGTACATGCCATGGCATTCCCTGAACCAGGGTGCTGATTAGGAAGATGAGTACATTCGGCTTACTCGCCTAGCCGAAGGCCAGTCTGAACAGGGCGGTCTTACAAGCCCTGCGGAACGGATGAGCTCCGTGGCAGCTCGGACGTCGTCCGGGAGAGAGTTCCAGAGTACCGGAGCCGCCACAGAGAAAGCCCTTTGCCTGGTAGCAGACAGGTGACAGGCGCGGACCGATGGAATCAGGAGCAAATTCGACTCCTCAGAACGTAGTGATCTCGGGGAATGTATGGGGCAAGGCGGTCCTCAGGTACGCAGGCCCTAGGCCGTGTAGAGCCTTAAAGGTTAACACCAACACCTTGAAGGCAATTCGGTACTCAATAGGCAGCCAGTGCAGCTGCCGGAGGATGGCGTGATGTGCTCCCTTACCGACGTTCCGTCAGCAAGCGAGCAGCGGCATTCTGCACTAGCTTGAGTTTCCGAACTGTCGCCAAGGGAAGGCCAACGTGAGGGCGTTACAGTAGTCTAATCTCGAGATGACCGTCGCTTGGATCACCGTGGCCAGGTCGTCCCTGGAAAGGTAGGGTGCCAGTCGCCTAGCCTGTCGTGGGTGAAACATTGACGCCCTGCTGGCCGCGGAGACCTGGGGCTCCATGGTCAGCAGGAGGTCCCGGTGGACACCTAGGCTCTTAACAACAGGCGACGGGCTAAGCCGTTCGCCGTCCAGGGTAGGCAACGGCACTCATCCCGCCCAGGTCGACCAGGCCACAAGATCTCCGTCTTCGACGGGTTCACCTTCAGCCGGCTAGCCCGCAGCCAACCAGTCACGGCCTCTAGGCACTGATGGAAACAATCGGGTACGGTGTCCGGCCTGCCGTCCATTCTCAGCAGAAGCTGGGTGTCATCAGCGTACTGATAACACTCCAGACCAAAGTCGCGGGCCAGCTGGGCCAGGGGGCGCATGTACACGTTAAATAATAAGGGGAGAGGATGGCCCCTGGGGACCCCACAGTCAAGTGGGAATCTCCCAGAGACCTCCCGCCCCCTCCACACGTTGTCCCCGGTCCCGGAGGAAGGAGGCCACCCATTGAAGGGCGGCCCCCGACCCCGGAGCCGGCTAAACGGTGGGTTAACAGTGCGTGATCTACAGTGTCGAAAGCTGCCGTCAGATCTAACAAGACGAGCAGTGCCGATCCACCCTGGTCCAGCTGGCGGCGAAGTTGGTCTGTAATGGCGACAAGCACGGTCTCCGTCCCGTGCCCACGGAAGCCGGACTGGAAGGGATCAAGTCCAGCTGTGTCTTCCAAGAACTGCTGCAGCTGATCCGCTGCTGCCCTCTCAATCACCTTGCCTAAGATAGATATAACCAGTTCAATTTTCTTTGTTCTCGTTTCCATTTAGCCAGTCTTTATTTATCATGTTGACTTCTACCTAATTATTATGGCTGTAAGACAAATAATTAGGTAGAAGTCTAATTAGGTGGAAGTTAGGTGTAGACTTCTGATATCTAAACTGCTCTATAATGTGTCAGGTCTTTCCCCTGAGCCCTTCTTTTTTCCTTTTTAATTTTTTTAAATTATTTAAATACAAAGGAAAATTACTAGGCATGGTTAGGTCCAGTCGGAATCTTCGCAATTCAGATTAAATTTGGATCAAATTCCTTTTTGAAGCGATTTCGAAGCAATTTGAGAAACTGGAAGTATCCTTGCCATTTCGAAGCCACTGTCGCCATCTTTGTTCCGACTCAGGAAGTAAATCGGAAAAGACCGAGTGTTTGGAGGCAAGCAGTAGCTTGCATGCTGCGATGCTTGCCTCCAGCCAATGAGGGGAAACCATGTGGAGAGGGGAGGGGTTTCGGCACAGCAGCCATTGCCCTTTAAAAAGGCCCATGTGTGCCTCATAGGTTCTTCGCGAGCTGGGGATGCGAACGGAAAGGGACTAGGCAGCTTGGGTGAGAAAGGTGCCATGCCACCGTTTTGCAAGGGAACAACAGGGTTGGGAACAAATTGTGGAAACCAGCCTGTAAGGCTTCCTTGTGTGTGGGGAGGGAAGAAGGGCAGGGCAGCTGGGAGAAGTGTTCTTCTCTTGCCTGCCACTGCACAGTTTTCCTTTTTGAAGCAGTGATTTTAACTTTCAACAGACATCAATCCCCTTTGGGTTACACTTTGGATTTTGGCATCCCAGAAAGACCCTTTGGACTTTGAAAAGCCAATTTTCTGCTAATAATTTCCTTAGGGAACCACACCGTATAATTTTGGAGCCCCCTTTCTCTGCTTGGGGTTCCACGTTGTACTTTTGGAAACAGGAAATCTCCTATAATTTATTTATTTATTTATTTATTTATTTATTTATTTATTTATCGGTTTTATATTCCGCTCCTCCCAGCAGGCTCGGGGCGGATCACAGCAGTAAAAACGTACAATAAAACATACCATAAAAACAATAAAACACAATACATAGCCCAGATGTTACAAGGCTATGATGCCTTAATTCAGACGAGACGAGTCAGTTGAGTTTGGGTTGAGTTTACAAATGCAAGCTTGAAGAGGGCCGTCTTACATTCTCTTCGGAATGGGAGGAGTTCCGAGACCATTCGGACATGGTCAGGAGCGAATTCAGAGTACTGGAGCCGCCGCAGAGAAAGCTCTCTGTCTTGTACTGGACAAGTGACAGGCGCGGACGATGGTATCACCAATAAATTCTGCTCTTCCGAGCGCAGTGATCTCGGGGGAACATACGGGGTAAGGCGGTCCCTCAGGTACACAGGCCCTAGACCGTGCAAGGCCTTAAAGGTTAAAACCAATACCCTGAAGACAATCCGGTACTCAATGGGAAGCCAGTGCAGTTGCCGAAGGATGGGAGTGATGTGCTCCCTCACTGGTGCTCCCACCAGCAAGCGAGCCGCGGCATTCTGCACCAGCTTGAGTTTCCGGATTGTCACCAAGGGAAGGCCGACGTAGAGGGCGTTACAGTAATCCAGCCTCGAGATGACCGTCGCTTGGATCACCGTGGCCAGATCGTCCCTGGACAGGTAGGGGGCCAGTCGCCTGGCCTGACGTAGGTGGAAGAACGACGTCCTGCTGACCACGGAGACCACGGAGACCTGGGCCTCCATGGTAAGCAGGGAGTCCAACTTGACACCCAAGCTCCTAACCAAGGGTGACGGGCTAAGTGGCTCGCCATCCAGGGCAGGCAACCCTGGTTTGCAGATTATTAATCTGCTAATAATTTCTACCACTGTGGCAAGTTTTGTCAGTAGTGGTCAAAAATGAGGGAAAGAGAATCCCCTAAGTTTTGCCTGTCCCGTTTGCAGTTTTTAGCGCATTGCGCAATCGCGCCCACTGTAGCAGATAACCATACTCCCACAAGGCAGGCAGCTCGTGCAGACGCAGTAGAAGGGAAGACAGACAACTGGATTTTCTCAGAAAGCTCAGTTTACTTTGTTTTCACAGCTGTGAGTCCGTCCCTCAGCACAACATGGTGCTTCCAGGGGGCGGCCCCTCCCCTCTTGTAAGGCACATATTTATACAAGCATCAGGGTTCAACTTATGGTTGCCCAAAATCTTATTATTGGTTAAAAGTTATGTCGCAGCTAGAATTGCAGCCTATCATAATGTAACACGGACTGTCCACGCTTCATTGTTGGAGATACAGTGTTTCTTTATCTCCTGCATTCCTGCACATGCTCAGTTTGACTCCCTTCTCTGTTCTGCTGTCTCTGGGCAGATTATTGCTAACTCTGCCTTCTTCTCTATGCCTATGCCTGAGTAGCATTCTCTTCTGCAACTCAATGAGTCTCCTTCATTTCCTCACTTTTTATTTTGCAAAGCGTTTTACAAAAAGCGAATGCAAACATGATTAAGGCAGCCTAAAATCTCTCCAACTCTTTCAACCAGGCCACGTTTGGCAACCATAAATTTAGCCATGAAAACTGAGATGGTTCATTAACATTATGTTGAATCATGACCTGTAGCTTTTCAGGCCATCTTCTATCTTTGGTTCAGATTATGAAATTGTATTTAGCAGTTGTCTTTTGATCATTGCACAAATCCTCCTTGGTTGTCAAGAGGTAATCTAAGGCCATTTTCTGCTGTATCTCCATTTGACTTAACTCTTCAGCTTCAGTTTGCAATGCTCTAACCATTTTCCCAGTGGCACTGATGGATTTTTTCTAGGCGACAGATGAGCCTCACAATGCTCTTTTGATTGTCCTGGGCTATTATTCCTGGGTATGACCCTAAAGACAGGATCTCAGTGATGGCTCCGGCTCCTACCCTTTGGGCTTTTGGTGTCAGACAGTTGATCCTCAATGATCACTGTCTCATCACATCCAGCACCCATTTTCGCTGGCTGGAACCCCCCCCCCCTCTTCTGCCTCTCTCTGGGTTGGGTTCCTTTGATGATTCACACTGGTAGGGTTAGAAAGCCCACACCAACACACTGATACCTCCCAGGATGATAGCTATTAGCCCATTTGACAAAGAAGAACCCCAAGTTAGGGTCTCTTTATCTGCCAACCTGAACAGATGGTGTCACTAGTGTCAAACATAGGATAGTTAGGATACAACTCTCTCTATTCCATGTCAGACAGATTCTGAGTCTTGACATGACTGAAGTTGTGGCCTCTTCATAAATAGTGATCTGTGTAATGAGTAAAAATGTAACTTTTGGGTCCCTCAGCATTGCTGAGGACATTTAATTGTGGGGAGTGGGTTATTGTGGGGAGTGGGGCTTTTGGGTATACGTCTTTTATCTGTTTTGATGTTTTTATTGATTTTATGCTGTAAACCTCTCTGGGCTCCAGAGAGAGCGGTCTACCAAGTCGAATTTATAAATAAATAAATAAATAAATAAACTGCAATCCTCCTAATGTTATTTGAGGATCCTTGCCTTTAAAAGGTAGGGATAAGAATGACCCTACTGTTTTTTGTATCAATGTACTTTCTGAAACATATGTTGTACATGTATCTTGATCCAATTGCCCTGCGTTGGACTACGGTCAGTCCCAATAACACATCTTACTGATCAGCATTATCACTTCTGCTCTCTGTTGGAGGCCTACAAAGGATCGTCTTACACCCCCAGCAGAGCCAAAACAAATAAAACTATACAATACACAGAAAAACCCCAAACTGGCACTCCCAAGTCCCAAGGTCATGTCTTTGGGTGACTCTCGGAAGTCTATCCTCCTCTTTTGGGGTGGCTTTCGACCAGCCTGTCCCCAGGAGAGTGGCCCCCCACGATGCTGACTCTCCTTTCCTCTTCAAGGTCGTCCTTTGGACCTCCTTTCGGCGCGCCTGCCGGAACTTGGTCAGGCATATCTTCAGTGGGTCCTTCTGGTCATTGTCCACCTGAATAATAATATATCTGCTATTCAATGGCTTATTTCCAATAGTATTTATTTATTTTATTTATTTATTGTTTGGACTTTTATGCCGCCAACTCCACAAGGCTCGCAGCGGCTTACAAAGCCAAGCAACTACACAAAAATACATCAACAGTAAAATAACAGACAAGGGGGGGTACAACAGTAGGCGAGGGGGAGACAGGGGAGAACAGGGTAGGGGTAAAGGCGTCGGGAGAGGACCCAGCGAGTCAAGCGGGCCCAACTCTCCCATCGAAGGGAGGGAGCAAAGGTGGTCCCAGGATAATCCCACCAAGAGGGTCCGAACCGGCCCGTCCCCTATTGACCAGGGGTCTGGTAGGGGGAGTCCGATCTATGTGCTTGCTGACTTCCTTCCACTGTGGGCCCGAGGGAGAGGGCTTCCGTTGCCCAAAGCCCGAACCCCAAAAAGTTCTGACCCGCAACGGGTTCCAGGACTTGGGCTCGGGCGAGGCAGGTCTCCCCTCTCTCTAGCGGGCAGTGGCAAATGTCTCGGGGGCGGGGGGCCTGGTGATCTTCGGCCTCCGACGCCGCCTTCTCCGGCAGCCACCTGGCCTCTGTACTAGGCTGACCCGACTCGGTGAATCTGTCAGCCCCCGGCCGCCAGAAAAAGGCGGGGGGGGGGGAGGTTGGAGTCCGGTCGCTAATGAGGGGACGGCCGCGAACCTGCAAGCTCGGCGCCGGGGTCGAGCCTCCGGGGCCCCTGCTAGGGTCCCTGAGATATCCAACGCCTCCGGAGGGGGCACCAACGGCAGCTGTTGACTCGGTCCGTCTGTCGGGGAGGGCGGGGGCTGGGTTCCCAGGCCGTGCAGGGCCGCAGCTACAGCCCCTGAGGGATGAGCGAGGCGGGGCCAGGGACGCCCGGGCAGCTCGGAGTCGGCGCCATCTTGCTACCCCTGGCCATCGCCTCGTCCGGGACCCGGGGCCTCGCGACCAAGAGCCCCCCAGGGGCTCCACCAGGGTGTCACCGCTGCATCGGTCGTCTCCCCGTGTCTTTCCTCGGGGTGAAAGGGCCCTCTGCCAAAGGCCCGGGACCCACTCCCCTCCTCCCCGTCATCCGTCTCCTCGGTTTCCATGTCCATGTGGCTTGGGGGCCTGCCAGAGTCCAGTTGCTGGCGCCGCCGACCTGGTTCTCTTGGGGCTGGGGTGTCCCCGGGGCCAGGGGCGGAGGCGGGGTCGGGGTGGCAGTAGGGCCCCCCACCGCAGCAGCAGCAACGACAACCGTGGGGCTCGCGCTGAGAAGCAGCTGCGGTCGCCCCCCTCACCCTCTCTCGTCCGTCCTCACCCTGTCCGCCTCCGCTGGGTCCCGCTGCTCCTCTCTCCGTCCCCAGGCCGCTGGAGCTGCAAAAAGACGCCAGCGCCGGCCCCAGTCTATCAAGCTCTCCCAACCAGGCGGCCAGTCGTTCACCCAGCTGGCCGAGGTGGAGGAGGAGGCCTCTGAAGTCTGGGAATGCGTCCCGGCCAGCCCAAGGTTGTTCTCCGGCGTCCCCTCGGGTGGAGTTGGGGGGGGTGGGGGGCCCGGCCTCCTCCAGGCCCTCCAGGCCCGGCCACGGAACCGGGGACCAGGTCAAGCACCTCCGAGGGGAGACCATGGTCGCTGCAGCCCCCGCCAAGCCAGGGAGCCTCCCGGGGCCCCCGGTGTCCTTCAGGCTCGCCAAGGCATCTGCCTGCAAGGCCTCCAAGAGGGGGAGGGAGCTCTTCGGGGCCTTCAAAAGTGGCCGAAGACCCCCCTCTGAGTCCAGCAGGTCTGGTAGGTCACCCCTTGCACATGGGGTGGCCCCCCTCCGTCGCGGGGGTGCGGTCGAGGGCTCGGCGGAGCTCGGCGTTTGGGCGTTCGCTCGACGCGGCCATCTTGGAAACATAAACATCTTGGTATCTCTTTGGATTTAAATATAACGGTTCCAAGGCCTTAATCTCCTCACTTGGGGTGGTCAGGAAAACATCACATCACATCACACTGCCCTTTTACTTTTGATCTCAATGGGCCAAGTCTCCATTTTGTTTTTTTTTGTTTTTTTCCTTTTGTTTTTAAAACCACATGATATCGCCTGAGGAGACAGAAATACAGAACAGTAACAGGGAAACACAGCACACCATTTTAAACAAATGGAAATCACAAACAACATATCCTGAGCTTGCAATCTTTTTGTAATTGAATTTGTACCAATTGGTAGATGGTATCTCTCTCCCATCCGTTGTAATGGGGCGTGGCATCAAGCTGTGAAGGACATCATCTTCATCTCCTTTTTGAAATCACACTTCTGAACACTTGACTAAAATGACACAAACTAATTAATCTCTTATCACACTAACAATCAAGGCTAAATGGTGGTGATGATCACTTTAACAATTCAACAACAGAAGTCATTTAACTTGAAAAGGATATAGTCTTCAGTACAATCCCAAGCAAGTCCGGCCTTGGTTATTTTAGGCACACATCCATTCATATGTCCAACTTTTATCTCTTTTGATCTCTGGCATAAGAAAACAATCTCAGTCACCCTTGATTGAAGAAATCAGTCTATTAAATTCCAAGTAAAATGAGGAAAATATCTATATTCTGCAATCTGTAGTCTCTAAGGTCAGTCCTGTGTAAGAAAGTCTGTAAAATAAAGTTTTCATTATTTTCCCACGTCTTTCACTCATCCAGCCAGTTCTCATTTTTTCCCCCACGTCTTTCACTCATTAGCTCCTGTGATTGTATTCTCATTAAGCTTTTCAGCTGGCTGTGATTGGATATCAATTTATAAGCAGGGTTCCACATAATTTCCAGTCTTGAGACCTAAAAGCAAAGATAGTGAAGAGAGAAGAGGGAGGGGAATTACCCAGCCGTAGAATCCTCCACCGATTTCCATTGATATCACATCCTTTTGCTTTCACAATCTCTCACTTCCAGCCAATGTCCACCTTTTAGAACAACCTCCATGGTTTTCTCCACATCCATATAACAATCTCCACGGTTTATCTCCACCAAGGTTCCTCTCCACAATTTATCTCACATGTTTCTGCTGCAACCATCTTTCTGACATCTCTGTTTCCATCAATGCATGAAATCATATTCCATTCAATTTCCTCCAATAGCAGCCATCTCATTTTGCTGCTTATACTTCTCCAGGTAATCACTTCATCTGCAACTGGCTTTTTCCACGTAACAAAACAGTCCCTTAAATCTGGCAAAAAAGAAAACCTCTTGGGCTCTATCTGTTTTAATGTCTCGTTCAAAAATAATCTCTTTTCAGTCAAAGTATCATTCATTATCCAAAATAGTCTTGTCCTGTGTTTGAATATAATTCACAGTAAAATCATGTCTAGGGTTGTCCACATAAGATATTTTTCAAAATGTCATTTTCATTTCAAAAGGTTGCTGTAAAATAATTTTTTTACACAGTTCTAGGCTAAATGTCAGGGGAGAATGCTTCAGGAACATTCCAACATTTGGCACAGATAATTATTCTCTTTTTTTCCCTTGAAAACAATAGATAACTTCATCCCGGGCTGGCGGCTTATCTCAGTACACACTGTACTCAAGCCCTGGCGCAGTGCCACAGCCCCAATGGGCAAAATCTCACATATTTACAAGCAAGATTCATTTTTCACATAGACACAGAGTGAATTAGGATTTTTGCATAAATAAACTGTGTGTGCGCCATTTTTTTTCGCGGCTGTTAAGCAGACACGCCATGGCTATTTGACCATAAACGTCACAAAATTCAAACAATTGAAAACATCAGCTTTTTATACATTTTTAAAAGATATATATTTCCATTTTTCACACCCCTACAGTTTTAAGGAACACCGAGATATGTATCATTCCTATGAATGCATTTCATTTTGTACACATAAACATATAACATTTAACATTTAATATAAGGCATTCAATCCTGAACCTTTTAAACCCAGCACTTCAAATGCAGTCCCATATCTCCCAGGCTCATATGAACAAGGTCGAAAAAACCCAACTATCTGCCAACTTTTCCTTCTCTGTCTGTTATCAGTATTCTTATGGAACAAAGCATTCTATGTTCTTAGTAATCAGCTTCTAGGCACATTCTACTCTTTTGCACAGAATGAGTTTCTTTCAAACTTTCCTTCTTTAAACTAAATACAGTCATTTTGGTTGCTTTGAATTAATTAGACACAAAACAGTTCACACTTTTTAAAAACATAACAGCACTCTTTGAAAACATACATAAACCTCTCTCTCTCTCTCTCTCTCTCTCTCTCTCTGGACTTGTTCCAACACAGACATACACAGCTGCCCCCCTTCTCTGTTCTCAAGCCGTTTGAATTTCTTAGAGAGGAGGGAGTTTTGTTTTGTTCTTTTACTAAGGGGCATCTACCGGTAACCATATCTTTTTGTGCACATAACTCAGAGGCTAGACGGGCAATTTTTCCCCCCAGCTCTGTAATTCCAAGTCGGGTCACCCCTTCTTGAACTTCTACGTAGTTAAACTTGGGTCAAAAGGGCAACTCCTCCCCTTTACCCTCCCTGGCCAGTATACTTGCCGGATTTCTGTAGACACCAGGAACCCCTGCGCCCCCGGACTTTCCTAGTGGCTTACTCGACCACTTACTTGCCGGATTTCTGTAGACTCGGGACACCCTCGCCCCCGAACTTTCCTTTGCGCAATCCTCTGAACTGGCTTTTCTGGCAACCCAAATCTGTTGCGGCACTCAAGGTCGTTCGGCACTAACAAAGAGGTGAGGACCGCAACTGGTCTTTGTTAGGGCCCTGTCTCGACTCACGGTGTTCACCTCCAGTTCTCGCCGACGAGTTGAGGCCGTCCTGCCAACAGGATCTGTCTCCGCTTCACGGTCTGTCTTATAAATCAGATCACGTCGGGGTCACCAGAAATGTAGCAGAAATGTAGCCATACTCCCATAAGGCAGGCAGCTCGTGCAGACGCAGTAGAAGGGAAGACAGACAACTGGATTTTCTCAGAAAGCTCAGTTTACTTTGTTTTCACAGCTGTGAGTCCGTCCCTCAGCACCATGGTGCTTCCAGGGGCGGCCCTCCCCTCTTGTAAGGCACATATTTATACAAGCATCAGGGTTCAACTTATGGTTGCCCAAAATCTTATTATTGGTTAAAAGTTATGTTGCAGCTAGAATTGCAGCCTATCATAATGTAACACGGACTGTCCACGCTTCATTGTTGGAGATACAGTGTTTCTTTATCTCCTGCATTCCTGCACATGCTCAGTTTGACTCCCTTCTCTGTTCTGCTGTCTCTGGGCAGATTATTGCTAACTCTGCCTTCTTCTCTATGCCTATGCCTGAGTAGCATTCTCTCCTGACGTTTCTTCTGCAACTCAATGAGTCTCCTTCACCACCATTAACAAAGCGATTCGGAAATTTCAGAAAATTCTGACTTTTTTGGGGGAAAATTTCGGAAATCACTTCGGAATTGAATCGCCAGCTTTAATCCGAAAGGCTTTAATGGCTGGAATCACTAGGTTGCTGTGAGTTTTCCGGGCAGTATGGCCTTGTTCCAGAAGCATTCTCTCCTGATGTTTTACCCACATCTATGGCAGGCATCCTCAGAGATTGTGAGGTCAGTTGGCAACTAGGCAAGTGGGGTTTATATACCTGTGGAATGTCCAGGGTGGGAGAAAGAACTATTGTTTTTGTTTTTGTTGTTGTTTTTTTGAAGCAAGTGTGAATATTGCGATTGGCCACTTTGATTAGCATTTAATCTTGCAACTTCAAAGCCTGGCTGCTTTCTGTTGCACATACAGCCTGGAAAACCCACAGCAACCTAGAAGTAGTCTCCATAACAAGCAATCATTCTCTATAATCAACAAATATATTGCCTAATAAAAAGTTATGGCAACCTGAATGCATTTCATATGATAGTTTCCCTCTCAGTAAAATCAAAATTAACAATTTACAATAGGAATTTGTCTTACCAATCTGTATCTGTATACCTTTATAAAACGGAATGTTTGTATGTGTGTATGCGGGTATGTGTGTATGCGGAGGGCGGGAGGGCGGATATGTGGCAGCCACTTTCACAGGCCAGGAAGGATATGTGGCAGCATTATTTGCATAAACGACTCCCATTGGCCAGCCACGAACATTCCGAGACTCTAAAGTGCCAGAGGGAGGTAAGGAAAAGCCCTGAGGCAGTCAGGCATGGTGGGAGTTTAAGTCCAAAACACTTTGCAGCCCCCAGCCCCTAACAATGAGACAACAAAACCAAACTTGGCACACAGAACCCCCAAGACCCACTTTACGTCTTGGTGCAGTTTGAGGGAGGCTGGGCCATGGATAGGCCTGCATTCCAACATCCCAAATCTCAAAGGTGCCAGACAGAGTTCTTTACAAAAAGGCTTCCTTCAGCTGATTTTACAAACTAGGCCTCAGCCTGTATTGACAGTAAGGCTTCCTCAACTTGATTTTCGATACTAGGCCTCAGCTTGAATTCACAGTAAGGCTTCCTCAACTTGATTCTCCTGACTAGGCCTCAGCCTGAATTGACAGAAAGGCTTACTTAACTTTATTTTCCTGACTAGGCCCCCAAAATGACAGAACAAGATTACAGTTGGTACACAGACACACCCCCCCCCCCAAGACCCACTCTACATTCTGGTGCAGTTTGAAGGACTTGCAGTACGTTCACTCACTTACTCTGACCAGCACGGGTGACGGACCTGGACCAAACTTGGCACACATAACCCCCATGATGCCCTTTACGTCCTGGTGCAGTTTGAGAAAGATGAACCACGGATTATGGGATTTGTAGTACTTCAAAGCGCTTTGCTTCCCAGAGACCACTGTGGCCCACAACAAAGACCCATAAATATCAAACTTGGCACACAGAGCCCCCATAACCCACTCTATGTCCTGGTGCAGTTTGGAGAAGAGCAGAGCATGGATGATGGGGCTTGAAGTACCTCCACTCACTCTATGTCCTGGTGCAATTTGGAGAAGGGTAAAGCAAAGGAAAGCTGTTCCACATATACAACAATACAAAAGGGGAAGATAGCACAAAGCTATTAAGCAAAACAGTCTATAGTGGATAAACACACCATGAAAATACTCAGTATGATATATATTGTGTCATAACATCTAAAGTACAAAACATAGAAACATCATATACATATCATAGATACATGATAAGGTAAGTACCAATATAATGTACAGTGAAAACAATTAATGGCGGTGAGCTCGCTTGTGTGGGCGGCGAGCTAAGACGCCCAGGCTCCGGTGAGGAGAGGCAATGCTGGATGATGAAGGCCCGAGTCTGAATATGTACGAAGAAAGATCATTCCCCGGGGGCTACGTTTACAACTGCCCCCAGGCTCTTACACCAATGACGACAATTTCCTAAAGAGCTGGCAAGCCATTATGTCCAGGGCCAGTAAAGATGTGATGTTACTTATCATTCAAAGGTCCATGGTAGAACTTAGGACTCTTGACGATGAGATAGATACTCTTAAAACTCAAACAGAGACTGCATTACCCATCCGAGACCTAGATTCTATTAAAGCACAATGTGATAAATTACAAAAAGAAATTAGAGATTACAAGATCAATAAATTTAAAAGGGATGAAATAGATTACAGCAACAATAGAATCTACAAATGGACCTGCAAAACTCTTACTACAGACCAGGTCCTAGACAAGTAAGATTTAATTCAAGAGAGTCTCTTGCCTCTGGCAACCTCTCTGATGACCCAGGGACTGTTTCGGACTCCTCAGTTCACTCAGGGAATTCACAGAAGTACACTCTACGTAGCCAGAAACAACCTAATTTACCATCTACCTCTCGCTCTCCCAATCCTCCACCACAAACGCAAAAATTTTCCCAAGGGACGGGAAGAAAGAAGGGACTTAGTTGTCAATCTCTCTCAGTTACCATTATCTGACCATGACATATTTCTGTTAAATAAAGGCTTATCGTATGTATTCACTCCCAATTGCTCGGCTGTTAACATTCGTACTGATTTGGCTACTTTATTTCGCACCATGCGCCTTAAGGAACACTTTAGAGATTCACCTAATGACCGTTACATAGCTTCTAGAATTAGGACACAGAGTAATTTTACCCCCTGTAGTATCAGATAATATTATGATTTTTTGAAAAGACAGTCCTACAACAAGTCTCAGCCATTGATCACCAGTATGATAAAAGACACTCGAACCTCAGCTACAATGATATCAAACGCCTCAAAGAGCTAGGCAATCACCCACAGGTGATTATCAAGCCCGCTGACAAAGGAGGATCTATAGTGGTTTGGGAACGTACTGACTACTACAAAGAGGCATTATCCCAACTAGAGAACCAAAAGTATTACAGAACACTACCCCAAGACCCAACTCCCAAATTTTTGAAAACTATTTACAATGTCATTCAGGACGGCCTCCTCAATGGCCAACTAACTAATCAAGAAGCTGAATTCCTAGTAAATCACCACCCGAGCATCCCTCACCTGTACTTATTACCAAAAATCCACAAGGCCACTAGGCCCCCGTTAGGCAGACCCATCGTGGCTGCCACTAACAGTTTACTACAACCTTTAGGCATCTTTCTGGATACTATACTCCAACCTTTTGCTCAACGATTACCCACATACATAAAAGACACTAGAGATTTGATAAATAAGATTGAAGGTATCTCTATACTGCCTTCCGACATCCTCATATCAGCGGATATTGCGTCACTATACACCAATATTCCATGTGACGAAGCCAGACACATTATCCACAACACCCTCGATAGGCGCTCGACCCCCCATCGGCCATCTTCGGCCTACCTCATGGATCTTATTGATCTTATCTTTGAATATAATTATTTTCTATTTAGAGAACAATATTATTTACAAGTGGGGGGAATTTCCATGGGTCAGGCTCTAACCCCTACAGTTGCCAACATTTTTGTGGGATCTTTAGAAGATATATACCTTTTTTCTGAGGAACATGTCCAATTTTCTGGACATATTAAACATTTTTTTAGATATATCGATGATATTCTATGTATCGTGGATGGACAAACCAACATTAAGAAGTTGAATAATTGGCATCCCAATATGACTTTTTCTTTTGAGTGTAGTACGGAGGAGGTTAATTTTCTTGATTTAACCATTTTTGTCCACAACAACCAAATTAGAGTAAGAAATTACTCTAAACCAACTAATACCAACTCCCTCCTCCACTACTCCTCGTTTCATCCCCATCACCTTAAAAACAACTTACCTTTTTCCTCTCTTATACGACTAAAAAGAAATTCTTCCTTCCCGCACCATTTCACCCATGACGCCCATCTTTTTCTTGATAATTTAAAACGTAGGGGTTATCCTGATAGGGTACTTAATTCAGCCCTACACCGAGCTAGCAATATACCCAGAAATCAATTATTGACTCCTAGGGTTAGAACAGCGCCTTCTAGAATTATCTGGCCACTTACTTTGTCACCTCATTCTAAAGATATCAAAAAAATTATAACCAATTTCTGGCCTTTGGTGAGTTCAATCCCAGGCCTAGAAAACCCACCCTTAATTGCATACAAGAGATCGCAGAACCTGAGAGACTTACTGGTACACACAAAAGATAACATGCTTGACTCCCTCCCCCCCTCTATCCCCTTACCCCCTGGCGCCAAGAAATGCGGCAGATGCAGTATCTGCAGACACATTTCCCCCTTGACCCAAATCCAAAACCCCACTAACAGTAAAATACACAAAATCAACACATGGGCAACATGCAATTCAAAGAACATAATATATTGTTTAATTTGTGGGTGTTGCGGGGGTCTCTATGTTGGTTTATCGACCAGAGAATTGAAAACTAGGGTGTGTGAACACAGGTCACGTTTCCATACAGGATATGACAATTCTGTGCTGTACATGCATTTCAAAACATGTAACCCAAGATATGACAACTTTACAGTAACTGTCTTGGAGAAAATACACCCCCAGCCTCATTCTGATGTAAGAAGGACTCTTCTTCGTCTGGAAAATAAATGGATAATTTCCCTCAATTCAGAGACCCCTAATGGGTTAAATGACAAATTATCCGTCAGTGAATTGCTCATATAACACACACCTGTGTAACACAATACTTAAGAGCCTTGCTACTCAACCTCGGGGCCTCCAGCCCAGTGTCGGTTGATACTGCCTCCATCTGCGGTGCTCCGTTGTCCTCCGCTTTGGTATGTACTTCTACCAGCCTCTATACACATTGTTATTGTATTTTAATGTTGTTATTACCTCCATTCCCATGCTGTTTCCCTTTCCTAGATAGCTTTCGTTGTAATAGACTTGAAAGTTCACAAATATATATGTGGTATTGTCACTCTGTACTATTCATAACTCTAGAGTCATGACTTCGTGAAGACGCTCACGCGATTACATCATTCAGGCCCCGCCCCTGGCCCTGAGGAAGCCCCTACGGGGTGAAACGAAGCGCGCGCAAGACCCTTTCGTCGGCCCTTGGACTTTCCTTTCCCACCCGGACATCATATTCGTGAGACTGTGCTATTTTCCATACCATTTGTGAACCTACGGGGAGGGTAAAGAGTCCGGGACTCGGGCCTTCATCATCCAGCATTGCCTCTCCTCACCGGAGCCTGGGCGTCTTAGCTCGCCGCCCACACGAGCGAGCTCACCGCCATTAATTGTTTTCACTGTACATTATATTGGTACTTACCTTATCATGTATCTATGATATGTATATGATGTTTCTATGTTTTGTACTTTAGATGTTATGACACAATATATATCATACTGAGTATTTTCATGGTGTGTTAATCCACTATAGACTGTTTTGCTTAATAGCTTTGTGCTATCTTCCCCTTTTGTATTGCAGTTTGGAGAAGAGCAGAGCATGGATGATGGGGCTTGAAGTACCTCCACTCACTTCCTGAGACCGCTGCGACCCTCATCCAATGACTGATCAAGACCAAACTTGGCACACAGAGCTCCCATTACCTACACTACATGCTGGTACAGCTTCGAGTAGGATGGACCATGGATGATGGTACTTGAAGTACCTCCACTCCCTGAGACCACAGCGACACTCATCCAATACCAATAAAGACAAAACTTGGCAAAGAGTGCCCCCATGGCCAACTCAGCATTCTGGTGCAGTTTGTGGGAGGACGGATTATGGATGATGGGACTTGCAGTACCTTTACTCACTTCCTGAGACCGCTGCGACTCTCATCCAGTGACCGATCAAGACCAAACTTGGCACATAGAGCCCCCATGACCCACTTTACACCCTGGTGCAGTTTTCAGGAGGATGGACCACGGATGATGGGACTTGAAGTACCTCCACTCACTTCCTGAGACTGCTGCGACCCTCATTCAATGACTGTTCAAGACCACATTTGCCACACAGAACCCCTACATCCTGGTGCAATTTGGAGGAGGATGGACCATGGATTATGGTCCATGGTCCATAATCCTTCACTCACTTCCCGAAACCACTGCGAGCCAAATGAACAACTGATACGGACCAACCTTGGCACACAATGCCTTCCTCAAATAACCCGGGCACCGCCGGGTCCTCAGCTGAAGTTTGGAGGGGGACAGAACATGGATGATGTGTCTTGCAGTACCTTCCCTCACTTTCCAAGACTGCTACAAACCTAATCCTATGATTGATCAACACCAAACTTGCCACACAGAGCCCTCATGACCCACTCTACAGCCTGGTGCAGTTTGGGAGGGTGGACCATGGATGATGGGACTTTAAGTACCTCTACTCACTTCCCAAGTCTGCTGCGACCCTCATCCAATTACTGATTGAGACCAAACTTGGCACACAGAACCCCCATGACTGCCTTCACGTCCTGGTGTGGTTCGGGGGACGACTGACAATGGATGATGGAATTTGTAGTATTTTCACACCCTTCTGTTCCCACAGACCACTGCGGCCCCCAACAAACACCGATAAAGACCACACTTGGCACACAGAGCCCCAGTGACCCACTCCACATCCTACTGAAGTTTGGAGGGGACAGAACATGGATGATGGGACTTGCAGTACCTTCCCTCACTTCCCAATCCTGCTACTAACCTATTCCAATGACTGATCAACACCAAATCTGGCACACAGAGCCCTCATGACCCACTCTACAGCCTGGTGCAGTTTACTGTGAGACGGACCACGGATGATGGGACTTGAATTACCTTCACTCAGTTCCGAAAAACAATGCATCCCTCATCCATTCACCAATACAGACCAAACTTAGCACACAGAGCCCCCATGACCCAATCTACATCCTACTACACTTTGGGGGGGGACAGAGATGATGGGACTTGCACTACCTTCAGTAATATCATGATACCACTGCAACTCCCAATAATGATGGATCAAGACCAAACTTGGCACACAGAGCCCCCATGACCCACTCTACATCCTGCTGCGCTTCTCAAATAACCCGGGCAGGGCCGGGTCCCCAAGCTAGTAGATAATATATTTCAAGTTCATTTTTTTAATAAAAAAAATAAACATCTATGGCTTTGTCATATGCGTTACTCATTTTTTTACTTTATATGGCGGTTAAACAATGAAACCGATATTACACATCCATGTCTACTCTACATGAAGGAAATGTATTTCCCTACTCGTAGCAGAAGTGCACCTAAGTTCAAAGTCATTTTCCTTTGCAATGCCTATTCAAACTCAATGCATTTGCAATGCAAAAGACAATTGTTCTCTTTCAAATTTGAAACCATCAAGTTTCCATCAGATATTGATCTCACAGAGAAAAATATATTTCCTCTAAACTGCATGCTGTAGCCCTCATATAGGCAAATCAGACTAACATGGTAAGCAGGGAAGGATTCTGCTGTGCAGGATCACAGCTGCACAACAGAAAAACTTAACCATGTAAGACAGTTGTTCTCAACCTTTTCAGGCTGGAGGTGCCCTTAAAATAATTTACAAGTCTCAGCAACCACAACGTACATTTGCCATATCTATAGCTGTGTTAAAGTTTGTTTGTTTTTTTTCAATTATAACCTCTCGTGGAACTCTTTAAGTTTCCAGGAAGTATGTTTAAGAACCCACAGAAAGGCTGTCACAGTTTAGCATCACGTAACAGATGGATAAACAGCTGCATGGTATTCCTATGTGTACCATGATAAAAACAAAATTGCAGCCTTCCTTCCCAAATCAGCAACAAGATGACTCAACTTTGACAAGAGAACTGGAACTTTTAGCATAAATAGCAAATATATTGATATCATATCATAAATAGCAAATATATTGGTATCATTGGTTGCTGTGAGTTTTCCGGGCTGTATGGTCATGTTCCAGAAGCATTCTCTCCTGACGTTTCTCCCACATCTATGACAGGGATCCTCATATATGTGGAAACAAGGTAAGTGAGGTTTATACATCTGTGAAATGTCCTGGGTGGGAGAAAGAACTCTTGTCTGCTCGAGGCAAGTGTGAATGTTGCAATTGGCCACCTTGATTAGCATTGAATGGCCTGGCAGCTTGAAAGCCTGGCTGCTTCCTGCCTGGGGGAATCCTTTGTTGGGAGGTGTTCGCTGGCCGTGATTGTTTCCTGTCTGGAATTACCCAGGTTTTTTTTAGTGTTCCTGTCTATTTAGCGTCCTGATTTTAGAGTTTTTTTAAATACTGGTAGCCAGATTTTGTTCATTTTCATGGTTTCCTACTTTCTGTTGAAATTGTCCACATGCTTGTGGATTTTGTGTTCCTTCTCCCACCCTGGACATTCCACAGATATATCAACCTCACTTGCCTAGTTTCCAACAGACCTCTCAACCTCTGAAGATGCATGCTCTAGATGTGGGTGAAACGTCAGGAGAGAATGCTTTTGGAACATGGCCATACAGCCTGGAAAACTCACAACGCAGTGATTCCAGCCATGAAAGCCTTCGACAACACAATATTTACATCAGCTATCCCCCTGTTGCTCATTGTGGAGAAATCCAAAGAGCGCAGTTGTTGCTCTCTTCCAGACAGAAGGATTAGAAAGCATGTTTATGTAAAACTGGAAGAGAAATTGCATCTAGAATGCCACATACATCTTTTTCTTTTGCATTTTTTTAAAAAAATCTATGCAAGCTCACATACGTTGTTGCTCCTCTTGGACACTAAAAGGGAGCTCCGTGCTGGAATGTTTTGAAGAGAAAGAGTTGTATGTTTTATTTAATGTACTTTTTTATGTGAACCCAAGCAATTGTTTTACGATGGCGGGTCAATAAGTCCGTGACTTTTTGAATGAAACACAAGTTTTTGGATAAAAAAATATATTTTTCAACGTAGTCTCCTTTGAGCTCTATACACTTTGTCCAACGTTTCTCCAATTTTTTTTATCCCTTCCAAAAAAATAAGATTTGTCGAGGTCATCAAAATAGGTATTTGTTTGTGAGATGATTTCATTGTTGGAGTCAAATCTCTTTCCGCCGAGCCATTTCTTCAGGTTTGGAAACAAGAAATAGTCACTTGGGGCTAAATCCGGAGAATAGGGTGGATGAGGGAGCAATTCGTATTCCAATTCATGGATTGTTGCCATGGCAACTGCACATGTGTGCACCCTTGCATAGTTCTGGCGCAAAAGAACTTTTTTCTTGGCCAAATGCGGTCGGGTTTTTTTCTTCAAATCCTCATTAAATTGACCCAATAAGTTGGCATAATATTTGCCATTGATTGTTTTACCCTTTTGAAGGTAGTCAATGTGGATTATACCGCGTGCATCCCAAAAAACGGTTGCCATGACTTTATTGGCTAACAAACCCACCTTTGCCTTCTTTGACACCGATTCACCCCGAGAAACCCACTGTTTTGACTGCTGTTTGGTCTCTGGTGTGTTGTGGTGGATCCACGTTTCGTCCACAGTTACGAAACGGCACAAAAACTAGTCCATATTGCGGTTGAACAATGCCAAACACTCCTGAAAAATTGTCATACGATTGCGTTTGGGGTCGATTGTGAGCAAACGCAGCATCCATCTTTCGGAAAGCTTTCTCATACCTAAGTGATCATTTAAAATTGAAACCACTGAGCCCTGTGAGATGCCTATGGCTTCCACAATCTCTCGCACTTTCAATCTCCAATCGGCCAACACCATATTGTGAATTTTTCAATTGTTTCGGGTGTTTCTGGCCTGGTATGTTTTATACTCCATGTTCATGGAATCCATGGGTTCCTACGGACCTTTTTACTGAGACAATGCTTTATGTCTTGTTTTTATTGTACGTTGTATGTTTTTACTATATGCTGTATATTGTATTGTATGTTGTGATCCGCCCCAAGCCTGCAGGGAGGAGCGGAATATAAGATTGAATAAATAAATAATTAAATAAATAAATAGAGACCTCAACTGGGCATCCAGAAGGTTCGGCATCTTCCGTGCTTGTACGGACACAACGAAATTCAGCAAACCACTTTTTTACCATTGAAAATGATGGTGTAGAGTCCCCATAGTATTTATCAAGCTTAGCCTTGGTTTGAGTGATGGTTTTTTCCGCAAAAATAATGCTTAATGAGCACACGAAATTTACTTTTTCCATTTTCTCCTCAAATCACGCGGTAGTCTGCTATCAATGGCGGTCAAACACAAACTAAATGACGCAGTTTGTTCAAATTTTGACAGGAGTCAACTGACAGATGCCTGTTGACAGGAGCAATGTTGCCCTTTCAGTTAAGAGGCGGGAAATTCAAAAAGTCACGGACTTATTGACCCACCCTCGTAATATGCCAACATACTGTTTTCCATCATTCTGACAAAAACATACTGCTTTTCATGGAAGTGCAACCTTTTCCACATGTCGACATGTTCACACTATATTGAGGAGGACTACATTGGGCAATGCCACATCCATCTTAGTAGGAAGCAGCTTTCTTCACAGGCATTAAGCTGTGCTTTTGTAGCTAAATGTTTGGAGAAGCACAAACTATGAAACTTTTGTTGAGAAGCTTAACGGAAATGTAACAGGAAGTCTGGGCTCCTTGCTGAGTTGGTCTATAAAGATTAGCCATTTCGGAAAAAGATGACTTTTTTTGGGTACAATTAAGGGGAAATGAGCACAGTTGTAGCCTGCAAGAACTTTTGCACAACTGTTCAAGCTCAAAAGACTCATACAGGAACTGGAAAAGCAGGAAAATGAAAGGTCAAGGAGTCGATAAATTTGAAGGATTCCAAGAGGTTGATTCAGCTGAAAAGGTGTTTCTGAAGCTGAAACAGAGAGGAAGGGGAGAGAAAAGCGGGTAATTTTAAAGTATTGAAAATGCTTTATTATATTTAAATTTAGAGTATGTAATAATTTGTTGGATACCCCTCTGCACAGAGGACTATTATCTTTGATTCTTCCAACAGACATGTACTCAAACTTTTGTACATAAGGGTTAGTTTTTTGTTGATATATGTGTATGCCTGGCATAGTATTGAGGAGGATGGACCACGGATGATGGGACTTGAAGTAATTTATTCATTAATGATCTGGATGTAGGAGTGAATTCTGAGGTAGCAAAGTTTGCAGACGACACTAAATTGTGCAGGGTAGTTAAAAATGAAACTGATTGCAAAGAGCTCCAGAAAGATCTCTCGAAATTGAGTGAATGGGCAACAAAGTGGCAAATGCATTTTAACCTAAACAAGTGTAAAGTCATGCACATCGGGGCAAAGAACCCCAACTACACCTACCAATTGATGGGGTCAAAGCTTTCCGAGACAAACCAGGAAAGGGATCTTGGGGTTTTGGTGGACAGCTCAATGAAGATGTCAACCCAGTGTGCAGCAGCAGTGAAAAAAGCAAATTCTATGCTTGGCATGATCAGAAAGGGAATTGAAAATAGGTCAGCAAATGTTGTATTACCTCTCTACAAATCTATGGTGAGGCCACATTTGGAGTACTGTGTACAATTCTGGTCTCCGCACGTTAAGAAGGATATAACGGAACTGGAAAAGGTACAGAAAAGGGCAACAAGAATGATCCAAGGGATGGAGCGGCTCCCTTACGAAATCAGGTTGCAACGCCTTGGTCTTTTCAGACTTGAAAGACGGCGTCTAAGAGGTGACTTGATCGAAGTGTATAAAATCATGCATGGGATAGAAAAGGTGAATAAAGAAAAAATATTTTCTTTGTCACAAAACACTAGGACCAAGATGGCCGCGTCGAGCAGACGTTCAAACGCCGAGCTCCGCCGAGCCTCTGGAAATTTTTCCTGTGTCGTTGCCCGCACAGCACCCCCACTGCTGAGGGGGGACGCTTTTTGCCTGGGGAACGACTCACCGGACTTGCCTGTCCTATTTGACTTGCCTGGCTCGGGGGCACTGCTTGAGGCTCCGAGGCGCTCCCTCCCCTTCTCGAGGCCCTGCAGGCCGACGCCGAGCTCACCTTGGAGGCTGTTCGGGCGCCGGCCTCCGTCCTCAGGGCCCTTGCGGGACTGAGGGACGTTGCTGCCCCTGGGAGGCCCCCCGGCTTGGGGACTGCAGCGACTGCAGCGACTGCGGTGACCACAGCGACCCCCCAGGGGTGCCTGGTTTGGTCCCCTGTACCTTGGCCGGGCCTGGAAGAGGCCGGACCCTCCTCCCCTTCCAACTCCACCCAAGGGGACGCTAACGAACAACCCGGGAACACCAGGGACCTACCGCAGGACCTTGCCGGCCTCGCCCATCATCTCGGCCAGTTGGTCGAACGCCTGGCCTTCTGGCTGGGTGAGTTGGACAGGCTGGGACCGGCGCTGGCGTCCTTGTGCGCGGCCGCCCCGCTGCCCGGCCCCTGCCCTGGGCCTGGAGAGGCGCGGCCGGCGGAGCACAGGGCCCGCCTCGTTCGGCCTCCCCGCACCCGGGGCTGGAGGGGAGAAGGCCGAGTGGAGTGACCAACCCCGACCCCACAGATGGACCTTCGGAGGAGGGCCGGCGGGCTACCGAGGGCCCCCCCTCTCGGAGGAGGCGACCTCGCCCGTGGTCGGGACCCCAGCGAGAGCGACGGCAGCCCAGTGGTAGAGCCCGTGGGCGGCCCTGGGCCGCTGCCCCGGGCTCGACGGTGGAGGCATCGGCTGGCTGCCCCAACATGGCGCCGGCCCCATCCAGCCAGCGTCCCTGGCCCCGCCCCTCCACCTTCCCCAGTGGCTGGGACCGCGTCCCGGTGGCCCCAGTCGTGGAGTTGCCGCCGCTGCCGGTTCCGCCGCCCAAAGCTGCGAGCTCCCCGGCAGGCGGCCCGCGACGGATGCGGTGGACATCGAGGAGTCCTGGCGAGAGTTCCGGGAGCGGCCCCGGCGACGCGGGGCGGCTGCGGGCGGCGGTTCCCCTGACTGTGGCCAGCCCGGGCCCCGGTGGGTCCCCCAAGCCCGATGGTCACCCGCTGAGGCAGAGACGGGGTCGAGGACGGGGCAGGGGGCGGGGCCGGAGGATGTCCCTCCCTGCTCTGTAATACCTCCCCCTCCCACGGTGGCTGCTTTCCAGAAGGTGCCCCCCGGAGGGCCCCGTCCCAGGACGTTCCGGAACACTGCCCGCAGGCTCGGGGCGCCCCCACCGGCGAACCCCCAACCTAGGAGGGTGGACAAGCCGCCGAGGACGAGGCATGGTCTTCAGGCTGGCAACAACCGACACCACAGTGACTGTCACTGTTTAGACTTGGAGTCTCTGAGGATGTTCCTCGATTTGTAGGACCCCGGCTCCCCCATTTGACGGTCGCCCTCGATAGCTCCACCGGGTGGCTATGCCCCCTGGCATGAGCCTGGTCTTCCCCTCCCCTATCTGCTGTTGTTTACCCTGTGATGTCTCACCCTGTATGTTGTATATCTATTTATGTATTTTCTGGTGTATTGTCTTGTCTGTCTTTTTATTCTGTATTGTTATTTCTTGACTTTGTAAGCCGCTGCGAGCCGTATGGAGTTAGCGGCATATAAGTCCAAAGAAATAAATAAATAAATAGGACTAGAGGGCACTCTCTGAAGCTCCAAGGTAGGAAAATTAGGACTAATAAAGGGAAATATTTCTTCACCCAGAGGGTCATTGGGTTATGGAACTCACTTCCAGAGGAGGTTGTGACAGCTGTCAGCCTGAACAGCTTCAAGGCAGGATTAGACAGATTCATGGATACCAAATGTATCGGTAGTTACTGATAAGGACATTCAAGTGCCACCTCGGAGTGGTTGAGGTAGGCAGGATTTCCCTGGGTACTGGTTGTGGGGGGTCGGGAGCAGGTTAGGGTTTTGCCCTCCCTTCTGCTCGAGATCCCCGTGTACAACTGGTGGTCCACTGTGTGATACAGAATGCTGGACTAGATGGGCTGAGGTCCGATTCAGCATGGCTCTTCTTATGTTCTTATGTTCTTATGAAGTACCTCCACTCACTTCCCAAGACTGCTGCAACCCTCATCCAATAACTGAGCAAGACCAAATTTGCCACACAGAACCCCCATGACCCACTCTACATCCTGGTGCAGTTTGGAGGAGGATGGACCATGGACAATGGGACTCCCCGCACCTTCCCTCACTTCCCGAGACCACTGCAAGCCACATAAACAACTGATAAGGACCAACCTTGGCACAAAATGCCTTTCTCAAATAACCCAAGCTAGCCCATTATAAAGAAATGATGAGAAGTGCGCACATGCAGAAAAGGCAGCAGGGGAGTGGGGAATGTGGCTTGGCCAGTCCCAGCAGCAGCGTTCCCTCTGTGTTGACAGTCTCGCCCTTCCAAGTACTAATCGACGGCCCGTCCTCCGAGGCGTGGCCCAAGGCGGAGGGAGGATCAGGAAGGCCGGCCTGCTTGCCTTTGCCTTGCCTGGCTTTGTCTCTCCTGCCTCAGCCGGGCAAGCCAGCGCCTTCGGGAAGGAAGCAGGGCCGGCCAGCCTGGTAAGCAACAAAGAAGCAAAGGAGAGGGGCTCCCTCTGGGCTGCCAGGGGGGAGGGAGGGAAAGAGAGAGCAGGGCCTGGGCACTGGCAAGCTGCCCCCTCTCCTCTTGCTCCTGCCTGGCAAGGCGCCCTTTGGGAGGGGTTTCTGGAGGAGGAGACCCTGGCTCTCCTCCTTGAAGCTGGGCTGCTCTCTGTTTCTCAACCTGTCCAGAGTAGGTGTTTTTCCTTCCTAAATCAACACAAGCAGCCCCTCTTTGCCCTAGGACAGTGTTTCTCAACCTGGGGGTCGGGACCCCTGGGAGGGTCATGAGGGGGTGTGAGAGGGGTCGCCAATGACCATCAGAAAACATAGTATTTCTGTTGGTCATGTCAGTTCTGTGTGGGAAGTTTGACCCAATTCTATCATTTCTGGGGTTCAGAGTGCTCTTTGATTGTAGGTGAACTATACATCCCAGCAATTAGAACTCCCAAATGTCTAAGTCTATTTTCCCCAAATTCCACCAGTGTTCACATTTGGGCATATTTAATATTCGTGCCAAGTTCAGTCCAGATCCATCATTGTTTGAGTCTACAGTGCTCTCTGTATGTAGGTGAACTACAACTCCAAAAACTCAAGCCCACCAAACTCTTATAGCATTTTCTCTTGGTTATGGGAGTTCTGTGTGGGAAGTTTGTGTCTTTCTGCCATTCCTGCCAGGATATCTATGTTGTGTTTATCGAAACAGCCCCAGGTTTCACACTGAGTGTATACATACATTTAAAAACATATTAACTATATATATATATTACTGTTTGAGTCCATCATTGTTTGAGTCTACAGTGCTCTCTGTATGTAGGTGAACTACAACTCCAAAAACTCAAGGTCAATGCCCACCAAACCCTTCTAGTATTTTCTGTTGGTCCTGTGTGCCAAGATTGGTTCGATTCCCCCATTGGTTGAGTTCAGAATGCTCTCTGATTGTGAACTATAACTCCCAGCAACTACAACTCCCAAATGACAATATCAATCCCCCCACCCCCACCTCACCAGTATTCAAATTTGGGCGTATCGGGTATTTGTGCCAAATTTGGTCCAGTGAATGAAAATACATCCTGGATATCAGTTATTTACATTACGGTTCATAACAGTAGCAAAATTACAGTTATGAAATAATGTTGTGGTTGGGGGTCACCACAACATGAGGAACTGCATTAAGGGGTTGCGGCATTAGAAAAGTTGAGAAACACTGCCCTAGGAAATGCCTGCCTCTGGTTCCCCGGTGATTCCAGTTTTGGCTTGAGATGGGGTAAAAAGGAAAGTGAAGTTCCCTTCCAGGCAGGCCCTATATCCCAAGATCCGATTCCAAGTTTATCCCAGATTATCTGGCAGTGTCCACTGGCCTTCAACTAGATAAGTCTGCTCAGGAAATGCCTATGTATTTTATCCTGTACCTCGCGATGAGATGTGGTTTTATGTTTTTATTGTATGGTTGGTATATGCCGCCTATTTTATGTGCTGTGATCCGCCCCGAGCCTGCAGGGAGGAGCGGAATACAAGATTGAATAAATAAATAAATAAATATAATCCAGTTTAAAAGCAGAAAATCTGGGATCAGATCCTGGAATATAGGGCCTGTCTGGAAGGGGCCAATATTTGCTTTGAACTGGATTGTATCAGGGCCCTTCCACACAGCCATATAACCCACAATATTAAAAAAAAACGGATAGCCCACAATATCGGCTTTGAACTGGATTATATGAGGGCCCTTTCACACAGCCACATAACCCAGAATATCAAGGCAGGTAATCCACAATATCTGCATTG
Source organism: Anolis apletophallus (assembly GCA_030556195.1). Lineage (NCBI taxonomy): Eukaryota > Metazoa > Chordata > Lepidosauria > Squamata > Anolidae > Anolis > Anolis apletophallus. Next base: position 26,924,698 of record JARBWK010000007.1, read on the forward strand.
AACTGGATTATATGAGAGCCATTCCACACAGCCTTATAACCCAGAATATTGAGGCAGATAATCCACAATATCGGCTTTGAACTGGATTATATGATGGCCCTTCCACACAGCCACATAACCCAGAATATCAAGGCAGGTAATCCACAATATCATCTTTGAACTGGATTATATGAGGGCCCTTCCACACAGCCACATAACCCAGAATATCAAGGCAGGTAATCCACAATATCATCTTTGAACTGGATTATATGAGGGCCCTTCCACACAGCCACATAACCCAGAATATCAAGGCAGATAATCCACAATATCATCTTTGAACTGGATTATATGAGGGCCCTTCCACACAGCCACATAACCCAGAATATCAAGGCAGGTAATCCACAATATCATCTTTGAACTGGATTATATGAGGGCCCTTCCACACAGCCACATAACCCAGAATATCAAGGCAGGTAATCCACAATATCATCTTTGAACTGGATTATATGAGGCCCTTCCACACAGCCACATAACCCAGAATATCAAGGCAGATAATCCACAATATCATCTTTGAACTGGATTATATGAGGGCCCTTCCACACAGCCACATAACCCAGAATATCAAGGCAGGTAATCCACAATATCATCTTTGAACTGGATTATATGAGGGCCCTTCCACACAGCCACATAACCCAGAATATCAAGGCAGGTAATCCACAATATCATCTTTGAACTGGATTATATGAGGGCCCTTCCACACAGCCACATAACCCAGAATATCAAGGCAGATAATCCACAATATCATCTTTGAACTGGAGGCCCTTCCACACAGCCACATAACCCAGAATATCAAGGCAGATAATCCACAATATCATCTTTGAACTGGATTATATGAGGGCCCTTCCACACAGCCACATAACCCAGAATATCAAGGCAGGTAATCCACAATATCATCTTTGAACTGGATTATATGAGGGCCCTTCCACACAGCCACATAACCCAGAATATCAAGGCAGGTAATCCACAATATCATCTTTGAACTGGATTATATGAGGGCCCTTCCACACAGCCACATAACCCAAAATATCGAGGCAGATAATCCACAATATCATCTTTGAACTGGATTATATGAGGGCCCTTCCACACAGCCACATAACCCAGAATATCAAGGCAGGTAATCCACAATATCATCTTTGAACTGGATTATATGAGGGCCCTTCCACACAGCCACATAACCCAGAATATCAAGGCAGGTAATCCACAATATCATCTTTGAACTGGATTATATGAGGGCCCTTCCACACAGCCACATAACCCAGAATATCAAGGCAGGTAATCCACAATATCATCTTTGAACTGGATTATATGAGGGCCCTTCCACACAGCCACATAACCCAAAATATCGAGGCAGATGATCCACAATATCTTCTTTGAACTGGATTATCTGAATCCACACTGTCATATAATCCAGTTAAATGTGGATTATATGCAGCTGTGTGGAAGGGGCCTCAATCTACACTACCATATAATCCAGTTCAAATCAGATAATCTGGATTTTATATGGCAGCGTAGAAGGGATCTGAGGATTCATTATTTACATTGTAGAACTGTTGTTGTTGTTGGGTTGCTATGAGTTTTCTGGGCTGTATGACCATATTCCAGAAGCATTCTCTCCTGACGTTTCCCCCACATCTTTGGCAGGTCTTTGTGAGGTCTTTTGAAAACTATTATTTATTTATTTATTTATTTATTTATTTATTTATTTGTTCCATCTTGTATTCCGCCCCTCCCTGCAGGCTCGGGGCGGATAACATCATAAAATTCGGCAGGCATGTACATCCATGTCGCCATACAATAAAATGCAACATAAAACATACAATAAAACAAAATACAATAGGTCCCGAGATTAAAATTATGTACATGCCATGGCATTCCCTGAACCAGGGTGCTGATTAGGAAGATGAGTACATTCGGCTTACTCACCTAGCCGAAGGCCAGTCTGAACAGGGCGGTCTTACAAGCCCTGCGGAACGGGATGAGCTCCGTGACAGCTCGGACGTCGTCCGGGAGAGAGTTCCAGAGTACCGGAGCCGCCACAGAGAAAGCCCTTTGCCTGGTAGCAGACAGGTGACAGGCGCGGACCGATGGAATCAGGAGCAAATTCGACTCCTCAGAACGTAGTGATCGCGCGGGAATGTATGGGGCAAGGCGGTCCCTCAGGTACGCAGGCCCTAGGCCGTGTAGAGCCTTAAAGGTTAACACCAACACCTTGAAGGCAATTCGGTACTCAATAGGCAGCCAGTGCAGCTGCCGGAGGATGGCGTGATGTGCTCCCTTACCGACGTTCCCGTCAGCAAGCGAGCAGCGGCATTCTGCACTAGCTTGAGTTTCCGAACTGTCGCCAAGGGAAGGCCAACGTGAGGCGTTACAGTAGTCTAATCTCGAGATGACCGTCGCTTGGATAACCGTGGCCAGGTCGTCCCTGGAAAGGTAGGGTGCCCGTCGCCTAGCCTGTCGTAGGTGGAAAATGACGCCCTGCTGGCCGCGAGACCTGGGTCTCCATGGTCAGCAGGGGTCCAGGTGGACACCTAGGCTCTTAACAACAGGCGACGGGCTAAGCCGTTCGCCATCCAGGGTAGGCAACCGGCACTCATCCCGCCCAGGTCGACCAGGCCACAAGATCTCAGTCTTCGACGGGTTCACCTTCAGCCGGCTAGCCCGCAGCCAACCAGTCACGGCCTCTAGGCACTGATGGAAACAATCGGTACGGTGTCCGGCCTGCCGTCCATTCTCAGCAGAAGCTGGGTGTCATCAGCGTACTGATAACACTCCAGACCAAAGTCGCGGGCCAGCTGGGCCAGGGGGCGCATGTACACGTTAAATAATACTAGGCAATGTATCTGTGGAATAATGTCCAGGGTGGGAGAAAGAACATTCCAAACAGACCTCACAAGGTCTGAGGACGCCTGCCATAGATGTGGGCAAAACGTCAGGAGAGAATGCTTCTGGAACATGGCCAGACACCCCAAAAAACTCACAGCAACCCTGTGTTTTCAGCTATGAAATCCTTGTTGTTATTGTTGTTCTTATCTTGTATTTATACTTCGCCTTCCTCCCCGTGGTACTTAAGGTGGCCAACACTCCCCACTAGGCATGTTGAAAAGGTGCAACATAAAAGTTGGAAAGCAATAGTAGCAATGTGGGAGAAACAAAATTAAAATACACGAGATAGACACGAGATAGACTAAAATGGCATTGGAAACTCATATTCTCTCCCCCCTCCCCAAATCTCATCCAGAGCATCCCCTGAGTTAAAATCCGCAGCACCCCCTGAACTGATCTTAAAAACCTTTCATTTTAAAATCAGTGGCAGTTTGACGCTAATCGAGCTGCATCTACACTGCTACCCAATCCAGCTGATTTAGTATTCCGAACTGGAATATATTATTGCACTTTGAGATATGTTCTGTTCCCGGTTTGAAAGACTTATTCCTGTTTAATTGTGTGGTACTTACTTGGAAAGTCGTCGTTCTACTCCAGTAACAGTTCTTGTGGTTGCAGCAAATTATGTCAAATGGGTTGAGATACGCTCATTGAAAAATGAGAGCAAAATGTGTTGCAGGATGTCCCACAAAGTTTTGGCAACCCCCCCCCCCCCCCCCAATGTTTTTATGATAGAACCAATTCGGAAATGACATTTATAACCCAGGAACATTGTGCTACATAGTGTTACTAATATTTACTTTGCAGTGTTGTGTAGTTTTCTGGGCTGCGCGGCCGTGTTCTGGCAGCATTTTCTCCTGATGTTTCGCCTGTATCTGTGGTTGGCATCTTCATTATTTATTTACTTCATTATTTACTTTATTTATACCCCACCTTTCTCCTGCGGGAGGGACTCAAGGTGGCTAACAACCCCATAGCACCGGGACTGTGGCACAGCTGGCTGGGGGTCAGCTGCATTAAGATCACTACTGACCGTAAGGTCATGAGTTTGAAGCCTGCCCAGGTCGGGGTGAGCTCTCGACCAAATTGTGTCGCTTGTTGTTGACCTTTGCAACCCAAAAGACAGTTGCATCTGTCAAGTAGGAAATTTAAGTACCACTTCCGACCCTGGACGGCATGGCGTTATGCCTGTCGTCTTCAGTAAAGAGCCTTGGAGTTCTCTTGGACCCTCTGCTGTCAATGGAGGCCCAAATCTCTGCTGTCTGCAGAGTGGCGTTTTTCCATCTTCGTCAGGCTAGGAGGCTGGCCCCTTACTTGTCTCGGCACGACCTGGCCACGGTGATCCAAGCTACGGTCATCTCAAGGTTAGACTACTGTAACGCTATCTACATTGGCCTACCTCTGTCGGTGACCCGGAAACTCAAGCTGGTGCAGAATGCCGCAGCTTGGTTGCTTGCAGGAGCCCCTACGAGCTGCCACATTACACCAATTCTTCTGGAACTGCACTGGCTTCCTATTGAGTACCGGATCACCTTCAAAGTGTTAGTCTTGACCTTCAAGGCCTTGCATGGTCTGGGGCCAGTGTACCTGAGGGACCGCCTAACCCCATACTGTCCCATGAGAACACTTAGATCCAAAGAGCTGAATCTTCTAGCCGTGCCCAATGTCAAACAATACCATCTAAGGGCGTTCTCCATCATCGCCTCAGTTCTCTGGAACGCACTACCTCTGGAGCTTCGAGCCTTGTGCAATCTATTGGCTTTTCGGAAGGCCTGCAAGTCAGTCCTATTCCAGCTGGCCTTTGAGTTTTAAGGTGCTACCTCCTAAGACTTGTGTTATCTCTTAGGAATTGTTTTATTCTTATGATTTTATTCTTGTAAATTTGTTGTTCTATTGTGGTGCTTGATGTAAGCCGCCCCGAGCCGCCTTGGTGTGGCGGCCAATAAATCTAACAAATAAAATAAATAAAAATAAAATAAACTTTGTGGGGAGGCTAATTTAACTGATTTACGAGGCCATAAAATCTCCAGGAAGTATGCGAAGAATGAAGGAATGCCCCTGGTGGCTAGAAGGTGGAATGTTAAGTAGCCTCTGAGTGTCTGTCTATATATGTTGTGTGTCTATGGCATTGAATGTTTGCCTGTTTATGTACATTGTAATCCACCCCAAGTTCCCTGCGGGGTGAGAAGCGCGGAATATAAATACTGTAAGTAAGTAAATAAATAATAGTTTATAAAAATCAAAAATAAAATGTGAAAAAATTAATTAGATAATACAGTGTGGATTGAGGTGAAAACAGATTAATATAAAAATACACTTAAAATAGCCTTTAAAACTCACGGGTCTACACTGCCATATAGCCCGGTTCAATGCAGCTGATCTCCATTCAGAAAGTGAATTATATGTCAGTGTAGATGGGACCTTAAACTGCCATGACTCGATGCTATGGGGTCACAGGGATGTTGAGGTTCTAGGCGTCCTTAGTCAAAGGATAGCTAATGCTTTATCAAACTACAACTCTCAGGTCATGAAGTCACAGCAGTGGAAAGTGGTGCCAGACTGCATTAATTGTACCTGCACCCCAAGTTTGAGAAAGAATCTCAGGCTGGATCTACACTTCCATATAATGCAGACTGAACTTCATTATATGGGTCTGCACTGACCATATAATGCAGTTCAAAGTGTCGATGTCAGCCTCCTTCCACGTAATGCTGTGTTGGACTACAGTTTGGTGATGAATAAAGTTGTCACCCTGCCAACTTTGGAGGACTACGCAAGTGTTATTTTGCCTCCGACCATGCTTAATCTCACTATGAGTTTACAATAGGCCGGGGAACTCCTTCCTGGTGTGAGAGTTTTGCCAACAGGGCTAATAACGCTAGATGGTGAAGATTACAGAAATGATACGTCATTTACTTTGAACAGTTGAAAACGTCTATATTTGGCTGTTGTGGTGAAAGGGTGATGTTTTCCAGTTCTTCGGGCGATGTGTATGTAGTTCAGAGGGTATGCTGTAGCATTGGAAGAACAAACAAAAGCAATCTATGTAAGGAGAAAGTATAATAACCAAAGAGCATATAGTATACTAGCCGTGCCCTGCCACGCGTTGCTGTGGCAAAAAGTAAGAATTTTTTGAAGTAGAGGTACCTACCTATTCCTTGCCCCCTTTTTCTTCCCCTTCTCCTTTTTCTATTTTCTTCCTTCTCTACCTTTTTCTTTCATTGCTTCCTTCACTCTTTTGTTCCATCCTTCCTTCTCTCCTTCTTTCTCTTCCCCCTTTTCTCCTTCTTCCCTTCTCTCCTTCCTTCTCTCCCCGTTTCCTTCGTTCTTTCACTTTTAATATTTCCTTTCCCCTTCTTTCCTTCTTTACCTCTTTCCTGCCTTTCCCCTACTTTTTCTTTCTTTTCTCCTTTATTTTCTTCCTTCCTTCCTTCCTTCTCTCTTTCCTTCCTTCCTTCTCTCCTTTGTTCTTTCCCTCCCTCTTTCTCTCTTTCATTTCCTCCCTGCCTTCTGTCCTTCCTTCCCATCTTTTTTCTTTCATTCATTCATTCATGTTAGGGAGGTCTTGGCTTTAGGGGTGCCTCCTGTTTCTCCCTCCCGTTGCTTTCTGCCTACAGCCTAGACACCCGGGGCATCTTCCTCGTTCCCCTTCCCTTGTGCGCTGTGCCCACTTCTTCCACTGGCAGCACCATCTTGGGCTCCCTTGGTAGCTTGCAAATCGTGCCCGCTGAGGCCAGAGCACATCAATAGCAGACGGAGTGATCAGTGGCAGTTGGTAGCCATCTGCTATCCATCCTTGGAGACCAAACAAAGGAAACAGAGGAGACAGAGCGGGAAATACTGTTTTGGACTTCAATACCCAGATTCCTTTCTCATTGTCCAAGGTAGCAGAAGCTTCTGGGAGTTGTAGTCTAGTGTGTGGGAATCACTGTGGGATGGTCTTCGTCCTGCCTGGTTTCCCCTTGACGTTATGTCTAGTCAAGTCTGACTCGGGGGGGGGGGGTATGCTCATCTCCATTGTTAAGCCGAAGAGCCGGCATTGTCCATAGACACTTCCTAGGTCATGTGGCCAGCATGACTGCATGGCGTGCCGTTACCTTCCTGCTGAAGCGGTACCGAAGATCATCTGGGGAGGCCCTGCTCTCGATCCCACCTGCGTCACAAATACGTTTGGCGGGGATGAGAGACAGGGCCTTCTCAGTGATGGCCCCTCGGCTATGGAATGCCCTTCCTAAAGATATTCGAGCGGCCCCCTCCTTGTTGGCATTTCGGAGGAAAGTTAAAACCTGGTTGTTTGAACAGGCATTTGAATAGGCAGTGCAATAAATATAGGAACATGGACTGACCCGATGATGAATTTGGATTATAAATTTTAACTAAGAGACGCTAATGAGTTATATTTTATCAACATTGCAATGAGTGTATATTTATGCCATTGTTTTTAACTGTTTTTATTAAATGCTGTGCATTGAATTCTTGCTCTTGTAAACTGCTATGAGTCACCCTAGGGCTGAGAATAGCGGTATAAAAATGGAGTAAATAAATAAATAATACCTATTGATCTACTCACATTTGCATGTTTTAGAACTGCTAGGTTGGCAGAAGCTGGGGCTAACAATGGGAGTTCACTCCATCTGTGGATTTGAAATGCTGACCTTCTGCTCAGCAAGTTCTGCAGCTTAATGGTTTAACCTGCTGCGCCACCGCAGCCCCTATGTTGCCTGAAGCACATATCATTTAAGTGTCAGAGACAAGAAGAAATAGAAATCATTATTTTCCTTTATCCTTATATGCTTTAGCTAACTCTGCTAAGGGGGAAAATGAGAACAGGGAAGGGAAGCTTGCAGATCTCCAGATGGTATTGGATTTCAGCTCCCAGCATTCCTCACCATTGGCTAGAGCCGCTGGGAATTGCAGTCCAACTTGATCTGGAGTGCATCACGATTCACACCCTAATATAGAACATCACTATCATAATCATAAAGTGAGATATATAATGCAATGTTGCCGAATGGAATACTCCTTTTCAGTGTTGCAGCCAGTTTTGATTTAACCCAGAATATGCTTTTCCATTGAGGCTGCAGTGGTGCAGTGGGTTAAATCACTAAGCTGCAGAATTTGCTGATTGGAAGGTCAGCGGTTCAAATCTGTGGACAGGGTGAGCTCCTGCTGTTAGACCCAGCTTCAGCCATCCCAGTAGTTCGAAAATATGCACATGTGAGTAGATCAATATGTACCGCTTTGGCAGGAAGGTAACAGTGCTCCATGCTCTCATGCTGGCCACATGAACTAGGAGGTGTCTATGGGCAACACTTATAAAGGGAGATGAGTACGGGTGGTACCCAGAGTTGGACACGACTAGACTTAATGTCAAGGGAAACCTTTACTTTTACCTTTATGCTTTTGTATTCACCCAACAATCAGACAATAGTCTGTAGCCACTGACCACAGGCCCGGATCAGGCCCTTTTGGCGCCCTAGGCCAAAGGCTCTGCCCCCGGCTCCGCCCCGCCCCGGCTCCTCCCCGGCCCGGCCCCGGCTCCTCCCTCCCTCCTAAAGCCACTATGCCGGCCTGAGAAGCAGCTGAAATCGCGGCTTTAGGAGGGAGGGAGGAGCCGTGGGGAGGCCCTGCATCGGCTCCGGGGGTGGGGCTTTCTTTCCCCCTCCTCGCGCCACCAGGCGCATGCGCCCTTTTTAAATTTCTTTTTAAAAAATTGATTTTTTATTTTATTTTAAAACTTCTTTTGGGGGGTCCGGACCTGCTGACCCCCCCCAAGGTGCCGCCCTAGGCCATGGCCTAGAGTGGCCTTATGGGTAATCCGGGCCTGAGTGACCATGTTTGGCTATTAGTGGCTGCTTTTCTTGATTTCTTTGATGAGCAGAGCCCAGACTTGGTTGTAGCTATGTTGCTGTTGTTTGCCTTTAGGTGATTTCTGACATAAGGTGATCGTAATGCGACCCTATCATAGGTTTTTATGAGGTTAAGAGTATGATTTGTCCCCCTTTCCCGCTCTGGCACCGCCCCCTCTCCCTCGCTGCACTCTCCCTCCTTCCCTCTTGCGTTCATGTGGTGGAAGGGGAAAGGAATGAAAGAGAGGGAGGGAGGGAAAGAAGGAAGGAAACAGAGAGGGAAGACAGGAAACAGAAGAAGGGAAAAAGCGCGAGGCAGGAGTGAGGGGGGAGTGTGCGAGGCGAAAGTGAAGCGAGGAGAAGGAGGAGGGCAAAGGCATGCTCTGCGTTGTAGCCGCCCCAATGGGAGTTCGCCTCCCTCTTTTCAGGACGAAGGCTTGAGGGAGCCCCGGGCCAGTCAGCACAGGAGCGGAGTATACATGAATAGCACAAATCATAGCCCCCATAACACAATGCCTCCCTCCATTTCATACAATACCAGGTTCTTGTAGCAGGAACTCACGTAAATTCAGCGGAGAGCAAGCCCCACCTCAGGGACACACAGCAGGTAACTAAACAGAAAAGCATACATTGAATTACAAAACCCCCACCTTTGCCCAAACATCAGCTAGCGCTGCCACAGCAGCTCACCCCAAGAACAAAGTGGAGAAATAGCCCATAACTCACGAGTATCAGGAAACTGGAACAAGGTACTTGATATCAGGAACACAGGAGTCAGAGACAAGAACCAGACATCAACTCTTTGACCGCCGCAAAGACAGCCCCAAAACCCATTTCTTATATAGCACTTACACATCACTGTCTTCTGAAGACTCTCCTTGATCAGGAGCACCAGCTGCTGTATCTCCTACAGCTGCAGTGATCTGTGTTTGCCTCCACTCTTGCCAACGCTGTTGCTTGCTTAAAGAGTCCCAATCTGTTTCTGAACCCCCAGAAGGCCAGTATAAATCACTGGTAAAGCCACAAAACGTGTCAGAATTAGACTCTTCGTTACACACATCCCTTACTTCCTGAACCAATGTTGAATCTAAATCCGTATCACTTTCCTCTGACCCCATTTCTTCTTCCCCAGAAAAACCTTGGAAAGTGTCTGAATCAGAAGGTGCTCTAAGTATCTGCCGGATTCTTTTTCTCTGTTCCACACTAGAATCACTAGCAGCCCTTTTCCTTCCAACTGCAGACTCTTCGTCACCCAGAGCCACACCCCAGTCCATACTATTGTGTGATGCTATTGACCCAGCATCTACCCCAATATTACTAGTAGTAGTAGCTGAAGGCTCAATCACAACAATCATCATCATTATTATTAAGAATAAATTCAGGGGCTTATACTCACATTTAGTTGAATTCAATCTTAAAATATATTATATGGCTCTCCCTGAAATAAATTCCCAAATATTTTGCTGAGTCAAAAAGGTTCCTGACCCCTGATATAATGAATCACAAATGATACAAATGTCCACATTTTGTTAACCATTGTTTTGTAAAATTTTAGTGAATAAATGTCATTTTCCTATGACAACCTCTCTTTTTCATTGCTTATAACATATACTCTTATCAGTCTTATTAATATATCAAAAATGCAATTTAGTGCCTTATTATTATTATTAAAGAAATTCAATTGATATTACTGTATGTAGAATGTCGTTCAGCCTTTTGGTGCGGCCCTCCATAATATTTTTTGGTTCTTGTGTGGCCCCTTGGAAAAAATAATTGCCCACCCCTGCTCTAGATGATAAAAAGCTATTTCTTGATTTAAGGCATTGGCATGCTGGCTGATATCTGAACAGGGGATGGGTCAGAGATGTCACTGCCTTAATCCTTTCATTATTGGCTGCTACTTCCGGCGTATATTTGATGGTGCAATACCAGCTAAACAGTATAATTTCTCCAGTGGTATAGGGCGTTGATATCCTGTGATAATGCAGTATGTCTCATGTCAATTGTTTTAACGTGGTGAGATGTGTTCCACACTGAACATGCGTATTCAGCAGCAGAGCAGCAAAGCACAAGGGCAGATGTCTTCACTGTGTCTGGTTGTGATCCCAGGTTGTGCCAGTCAGCTTTCGTATGATATTGTTTCTAGTGCCCACTTTTTGCTTGATAGTCAAGCAGTGCTCCTTGTAAGTCCAAACATGGTCCAGGGTAACTCCCAGGTATTTGGGTGTGCTGCAATGCTCCAGTGAGATTCCTTCCCAGGTAATCCTCAGAGCTCGAGACGCTTGTCTGGTATTAAGATGAAAAGCACACGTCTGTGTTTTAGATGGATTCGGACTCAGCTGGTTTTCTCTGCAATACTAGAAAGTGACTAATGAAACAACTCAATATATAACATACATGCAATGCCCGTGTGGGCGAGGTCAGTACATGACACAGTAGTAATAGTAAAGAGAAATCCCTACGGGTTCCCCATGTCACTGAGACAGGCCCCAGCAAGCGCAGGACCGCCCCAACCCTTATGGCCGGGTAAAGCCCCGTGGGGAGAGAGCCCTAAATGGACCAAAATGAAGGCTACACCTCAATAAATCATCCAAATGATCAATGTACCGTGCACAGAGAGGGAGAGTCCCCAGTCCCGAAGCTGCCCTGCAGCTCCCGATGATATTGCAAAGTGATGGAGATGAGCCGTGGATGAATCCAAATATGGGCTAGGCTGCGGGGGCTGGGTCACCATTGACCTTGGTGGAATCTGTCCACAATTATTGATATCCTTGATGCTTTGATTATTGGATTTGTATTATGCTCCATTACAGCACCATTAATATTCTTTGTACTGCCACGCCCTGAAGAAGCAGTGGACATTTATCTGCGAAACGGGTTTGGTACCCCTTGATCACCTACTTCCCCGTTGGCGTTGTTTGGACGGCTGCGGGAGCGCCAGCCCCGCAGCCTAGCCCATATTTGGATTCATCTGGCTTTTGTGCATTGGAGCTTTTTAAGCATATATGCTGCTGGAACCTTAAAGCTATTTAGCTTGGTTCCCTATTAAACTTTCATCATTATTCTCTACCTGTGTGGGCTTGGACATTTTGTGGATTGCCCGGGCTTCGCCCATTGCCTCCTGGGCGGACCCCAGGACGGGTGGGAGATCCCTGCAGCCCTTGGCGTTTGACCAGTTGATCGGACGGGGGCGGGAGCTGCACCCATATGCCTTCATCTGACATCGCTACAGCCTGTCATTGTTTATTTCTCGCATACCTACACCGATTACAGAACAGTCCCCGCGGCCAGCCTGTCTGCAACTCCGGGGAATCCCCCCACCTCCAGGCGGCACCCACCACTGTGATGCAGCATAGCTCCGCCCCTAGGGATTCCCCTTAGGCGCCTCCTTTCCATCCGGGAGCCCTCCGACGTCATCAGCATTGGCCATTGTTGACATCCGCATTGCTTGCGCGCTTGGTACACCTGGGAGCCCTACACGTCATCAGCCGGGGCCGCGCTCCCGCGGCGTAGCCCCGCCCCTTCCAGGGATTCCCTGCCGCCAGCGTTCCTCATCCAGGACACCTTCCAGCATCTCCGGACCTGACAACTGGGGCTCGTCCGTCTTGCGGCCACCTTCACGGGCTCGCCAACAGGCTGGACACTGCGCCACTCCAGCTGCTGGGTCGATGCGCGGGCGACCTTTGTTGAACCGCGCCGCCGCCGCTCATCCACGGCTCATCTCCATCACTTTGCAATATCATCGGGAGCTGCAGGGCAGCTTCGGGACTGGGGACTCTCCCTCTCTGTGCACGGTACATTGATCATTTGGATGATTTATTGAGGTGTAGCCTTCATTTTGGTCCATTTAGGGCTCTCTCCCCACGGGGCTTTACCCGGCCATAAGGGTTGGGGCGGTCCTGCGCTTGCTGGGGCCTGTCTCAGTGACATGGGGAACCCGTAGGGATTTCTCTTTACTATTACTACTGTGTCATGTACTGACCTCGCCCACACGGGCATTGCATGTATGTTATATATTGAGTTGTTTCATTAGTCACTTTCTAGTGTTTCACCGTTCATACAAGAACCCCCTTTCCAGTGTGCTTGCTTTCTCTGCAATAGGCAGTAAGAGCACCTAAAGTTTTGGAGAGCTTCTATTCAACCATTTCAAAGCTCCCTGATTGGGGGTGATGGCACGATCGGCAGCATAGACAAAAATCTCTGTCCCTTCTGGCAGTGGCTGATAATTTATGTAAATGTTAAGCATTGATGGAGCAAGTATGCTCCCTGAGCAGGGCCGTAGCCAGGATTTTGATTCGGGGTGAGTTTTGTTTGGGGGCTGAGACTGGGTGGAAGAGGGTCTACCCTAGCAAACCTTTTGTATTGTTATCCCAATAACCCCATTAATGTGGGATATAATGAGCATGGTGATCAGATCATGATATGAATAAACATAACAGTTTAAATAATGTACCAGTAAGGTCTTTTCGCGGACCACCCTGAGAATTTCGGGGGGGGGGCTGAAGCCCCCTTAGCCCCCCCTGGCTACATGCCTGCCCTCGAGGCAGGCCGTTCTTCTGTTTTCGCCGTCTGCTTCTCTGGCCCTGGAACTCAACAAAAAGCTCCTGTTTTGTAGCAGATTTCCTATGAAGTGGGTGAGGTGGTAGTCCTTTGTGTTTAGTATAAATTTTTCTCAGAAGGAGATGATGATTGACAGTATCATAAGCTGCTGACAGGTCTATGAAGACAGCTCCTGTAATCTGTTGTAGTGACGATGAAGCTCCATTACAAGGAGTTGTTCTATCAATCCATTCAGAGCCAGATTCACCATTGTGCTTAGGTGGGATTAAGCACAGGGCCCCGTTGGCTGGGGAGGGATGGGGGCATCTTCCTGCCAAAATATTTTTTTGCAATGAATTTTGCATATGTGATGTAATTCTAAATTTGAAGATGTTCTGTTTTAGAGTGATTCCAGGCATAATGAAAGAGTTGATAGTCTCTGGGAGTGTGGCACAAAACAGGCAGTGTAAGCCTACTGGTCCGACCTCCTTCAAGACCCAAAGAAAGGGCCTCAGAGCTAGCCCAGGGTCTCGTGTGTCCTAAATCCAGCACTGAACCCAACTTATTGAGAGCTATCCATTCTGGCAGCATGCAGTTTGACCCTCTCAGGTCATCCTTCATCCCAGCACCTGAGTTTCTTTACCTGGAGATACCAAGGTCGTGTGCATAGGCAGCACACGTTCTTGCACACGTCTAATTGTCTGGCTTTTCCTACAATGCTGCTTGTGTTTTCTTTGTTTTACTTGAAACTGTGCACTGCAAGATTTTTTATTTTTAAAAGAACCTTAAAAGATAAAGTATATAGCATTGATAACGTGGAGGAAACTGTCTCTCGGTAGTGGTCATGCTATCTAGTAAGACAAGCTATTCTCTAACAAAGAAACAAATTTACAAATTGAGGTTTTTTTGTGCTGGAGGAAAAGAGCAGCTTCTGAGGTAGCCACAAATGTAAAACGGCTGTACTGTTTTCTTTAACACCTCTCTTTTCCTTTTCCTTTTAACACAAACCACATAAAGGCCCTAAAGGAAGGCAGTCAGAGCAGGGGTGTGGTATGTATGTAAACACACTAGCCTTCTGCCATTTCCGTTCCTCCTTTCTAAAATGTCAGAATCCAAAGTCCAGTCTGTGGTGGGGCTTTTAAGCCCATCCCTTTTTGAATGGCATTTAAACCTGCACATTTTTTTCCCTTCCGAAAGATAACACCTCTTTTGCAAGCCTGTCCCTTGCAAATATGGTTTGAAAAGCAAAATACTCATTTTAATCTGATTGATGGGCCTCCTTCTCAGAAACGTCCTCTTGATATTTAGTTGGTGTGTTTTGATCTGTATTTATCAGCTGAATAGGCAGAGGAAGGGCCATGACTCATTGGAAGATTTTATGCTTTTTAATACAAAAGGTTTAATCCTCAACCTTTCCAAATGGGGCCTAGAAAGAGATGTGTCAAACTCTGGACAGCTACTACCAGGCAAAGTCAGGTTATACGAGGGTTGAATGAAAAGTAATGCCTCCACCTTCGTAACTCCTCAACAGATGGCAGTACTGGTATGTGGCAGGTACTGGCTTGTACAGTAGACTCTCCTACAGCAGTGTTTCTCAACCAGTGTGCCGTGAGTGATCACCTGGTGTGCCGCGGAAAAACCTCTCTTCCCCCCTTTCTTCCCCCTCCTGCCGAACTCCTGCTTGGGGGAGGAGGAGGAGGAGGAAGGGCCGGGCAGCGACAAAGAAGAAGAAGGGGCTGGGGCGCCACTTTCTTCGGCCGTTTCCCCAGCCAGCCTCCAATCGAGGGAGGGCGGGGAACGGAAGCGGAAGTGAGGAGCGCAGTCCGAGGCAGGCCCACCGGCTTCTTCTTTTGAACCGCAGGAAAGAAGGAAGGAAGGAAGGAAGGAAGGCAACCGTGGACCGAGTGAGTGCCTTCCCTTCTGCTGTGGAAGAGGGAGAGAGCCATTCAGGAAGGGAGCCACCTGGGGGTTCTGTGTGGGAAGTTTGGCCCAGTTCTATCATTGGTGGGGTTCAGAATGCTCTTTGATTGTAGGGGAACTATAAATCCCAGCAACTACAACTCCCAAATGGCAAGGTCTATTTCCCCTGGACTCCATCTGTGTTCATATTTGGGCATATTGAGTATTCATTTCAGGTGTGGTCCAGATCCATCATTATTACAGTCCACAGTGCTCTCTGGGTGTAGGTGAACTACAACTTCCAAGGCCAATTCCCAAGCAAACCCTTTCAGTACTTTCTGTTGGTAATGAGAGGTCAATATGCCACGTTTGATTCAATTCCATTGTTGCAAGAGTTCAGGATGCTCTTTGATTGTGTGTTAACTATAAATCCCAGAAACAGTAACTCCCAAATGTCAAGGTCTATTTTTCCCAAACTCCATCAGTGTTCACATTTGGGCATATTGAGTATTCATGCCAAGTTTGGTCCTGATCCAACATTGTTTGAGTCCACAGTGCTCTCTGGATATAGGTGAACTCCAAAACTCAAGGTCAATGCCCACCAAACTTTTTTAGCATTTTCTCTTGGTTATGGGAGTTCTGAGTGGGAAGTTTGTGTCTTTCTGCCATTCCTGCCAGGATATCTATGTTGAGTTCATCGAAACAGGTCCAGGTTTCACACTGAGTGTATACATACATTTAAAAACATATTAACTATATGTATTACTGTGTTAGAGTGTCATTTTGTGTCATTTTGGTTGGTGGTGTGCCCCAGGATTTTGTAAATGTAAAAAATGTGCCGCAGCTCAAAAAAAGGTTGGGAAACACTGCTCTACAGTTCCATTTTGGTGCGAAGCCTTAGCATTGAACGGTTGTGTTGTTAAAGTGCCAAGTATGGAACCCCGCGCAGACGGTTGGTCAATGCGACTTAAGCAAAGTGCAGTCATTGAATTCTTGACAGCAGAAGGTGTCACCCCAAAGGAGATTCATCAGAGAATGCAAGTTGTTTATGGTGATTGTGTGATGTGAGTACTGTGCGTCATTGGGCGAGTAAGTTTAAAGATGTTGAGTTGGGAACATCTGACTTGCGTGACAAACAAAGAGCAGCAACCACCGAGTTTCACAAGCAAAAGGTTGACAGATTGATTCAGGACGATGGTCATATCACTCAGAGACAAATTTCAAGCATAATCGGCATTTCACATGTGGGACACATTATTTCTTTGCTTGGCTATCGGAAGATGTGTTCAAGCGCACAGGCTTGAAACTCCTCTCACGTTACGAGAATGAAGGTGACGCCTTTCTCCATTCTCAATAATGAAAGAAGATCTACGGGGACATCATTATGCTTCTGATGACGACATTGAGAGAACTGTGAGGTGCTGGTTGCGGAAACATTGTCGACTTCTTCTGTGACGGCTTCAGAAAACTTGTTCATTGTTGGCAGAAATGTATCCAACTGTCTGGTGATTATTTATTTATTTATTTATTATTTCGATTTCTTGGTCGCCCCTTCCATGTGGCTCGGGGCGACTCACAGAGGTTAAAACACAATAAAACACAATAAAAACACAGCAAGTACAGCAAATTATGTGAAAAAGTGAATAGTGGTAGTTAAAGAGCACGTTCTAAGGATTATTTCTGCGTTTGATTTATTAAAACATTCCCATCCAAACCCAAGTAACAAGAGATGGAGGCATTACTTTTCATTCAACCCTCATATGTTGGGTTAAGTGGTTGTAAGCCGCCCTGAGTCCCCCTCCGGGGGTGAGAAGTACAGGATACAAATGTCTGAAATAATAAATAATATATAAACTGTGTAGCATGCAATGGAGACTCATTTCTTGGTGTCTTTGTAATCTATCTATCTACACACATAATATATCTATACACATAATAAAAGTAAAAAATATGTATGTATGTGGCTGGCATGTCCACTTACGCAGACAAGCTCCTACCTTCACAAACAGCTATAGCTCCCCGTCACCCCGAGACACCAATGGCCCTCCCTCCAATGATATTGCAGGTTATAGTGAACACCATGGACATGTACAAGAGTCCTGCCAATATGTTCCACAAATACATTACTACCCACCACCCAAATGAAGGCTTTCGTATGGGGACAATTTTGTCCTAGATTTTATACTGGTGGGTTTCGAGGGGAATTGGCCTGAACATTTTTGGAGTTGTGGGTACTGGGATTTATAGTTCACCTACCATCAGTGAGCACTCTGAACTCCACCAAAGATGGAATTGAACCAAACTTGGACACATGACTAGCAAAAAATATTGGATGTCTTTAGGGAAAATTCACCTTGATTTGGGGGAAGTTGTAGTTCAACTACATCTAGAGAGCACTGTGAACCCAAACACCGATGACTCCGGACTAAACTTGGCACACATACCTAATATGACAAATTTCGATTACTGGAGGGGTTTGGGGGGAACTGACCTTCCTTTCTGAGAGTTGTAATTCGCCCACAACCAGAGAAACTGTGACCTCCACTTGGCACAGAGAACCCCCATGACCAGCAAAAAATACAGAATGTCTTTGGAGAAAATTCACTTGGATATGACTATATAGTCTTTTATAAAAAAATTATTGTCCTTGTTTTTTGATATTTTGATGTTTTTAGATGTTGTAAAAATGTGTTTTTATTCTATTGATGTATGTTTTAAAACGGCATCGAATTGTGCCTACTTTTCGCCATCCTGAGTCGCCTTCGGGCTGATATAGGCGGGGTATAAATGATGTAAATAATAATAATAATTATTATTATTATTATTATTATTTGGGGGAGTTGTAGTTCACCTACATCCAGAGAATACCGTGAACCCAACACACCGATGGACCAGAACCAAACTTGGCACACATGCCAATGGTTCATTACTGGGGGGGACGGGACTGACCATTCTTTCTGGGAGTTGTAATTCACCTATTTATTTATTTATTTATTTACATCATTTCTACCCCGTTTTTCTCAACCCCCGAGGGGGGACTCAAAGCAGCCTAACAAAAGGCTACAATTCGATGCCGATACACAATATAAATACAATATAAAAACAATAGACATTCAGGATTAAAATACAATTAGCATTAACACATAATACACATACACTTAAGTTAAAAACATAGTTCCATCCACCACATAAGCATTGAGCCATAACCATCAACTTTCCAATTCCAATCCAAAATGCTGCATTATGCTAATGTGCAAAAGCCTGGTCCCAGAGCCACGATTTCACTTTTTTCCTGAATGCCAGGAGGGATGGGGTTGATCGTATGTCGCTTGGAAGCACGTTCCACAGACGGGGAGCCACCACCGAGAAGGCCCTCTCTCTCGTCCCCACCAACCGCATTTGAGAAGTTGTCGGGAGCGAGAGCAGGGCCTCCACGGCTGACCTTAAATTACGAGGTGGGACGTAGCGCAGATGCGTTCAGACAAGTAAGCTGGGCCAGAACCGTATAGAGCTTTAAAGGTCAAAACCAGCACTTTGAATTGAGCTCGGAATTGGACATGCAGCCAGTGGAGCTGACACAACAGGGGGGTGGTATACACCCTGTATGTAGTTCCCGTTAATAATCTGGCTGCCACCTGTTGGACTAGCTGCAATTTCAAACTGTCTTCAAAGGCAGCCCCACGTAGAGTGCGTTGCAGTAATCTATTCGGGATGTGACCAGAGCGTGGACGACCGTAGCCAGATCAGCTGGCGCACGAGTCTTAACTGTGCAAAAGGTCCCCTGGCAACCGCCGAGACCTGGGGTTCCAGGCTCAGTGATGAGTCCAGGATCACTCCCAAGCTGCGAACCTGCATATTCAGGGGGAATGTAACCCTGTACAACACAGGCTGTAACCCTATGCCCCGTTCAGCCTTTCGACTGACCAGGAGGACCTCTGTCTTGTCTGGATTAAGTTTCAATTTGCTAGCCCTCATCCAGTCCGACACAGCAGCCAAGCACCGGTTCAAAGTCTGGACAGCCTCCTTAGTGACAGGTGGGAAGGAGTGACAGATCTGGATGTCATCTGCGTACAGATAATACCTTACTCCGAAACTCCGAATGATCTCTCTCAGCGGTTTCATGTAGATGTTGAATAACCTACAACCAGGGAAACTGTGACCTCTACCAATGATTGACCTGGACCATATTTGGCACACAGAACTCAACCTACTGGAGGGGTTTGAAGCGACTGACTCACCATAGTGGGGGTTGTAGTTCACCCTACAGCGGGAGAGCACACTGAATCCCACCAATGATGCATCTAGAGCAGGGCTGTCCAACTTCTACTAGCCCAAGGGGCGGAATTCCGGTCACTGATCACCTGGGGGGCGGCAGTGTGAAAAAGTTCCTAGCGCCTTCCTTCCAATCCTTCCTGGTTCAGCGGCGAGGAGGAGGAGAAGCTCCGCCCACGGAGCGCTGCTGGGCATGCCCCATGGGAGCTTCCCTTCCTCTTCCTCCTCGTTGCCAAACCAGGAAGGCAGTCACGGCGACGAGGAGGAGGAAGGGAAGCATGCCCGGCATCGCTCCGGGGGCGGGGCGTCCCTTTCTGCTTCTCTCCGTGACCGGTCACGGAGAGAAGGAGGGAGGAAGCCCCCCCCCCCGGGGGCTGCTTCTCAAGTGTGGCCTAGGGCGGCAAAACACCTTAACCCGGGTCTGGGTAGGCGGGCCGCATCCAAGGGGTTGGCGGGCCGTGTGTGGGTCGCGGGCTGCCTGTTGGGGAGGCCCAATCTAGAGTAAACTGGCCCAACATAACAAACTTAAAGTACTGATGGGTTTAACCTGGCATGATGTGAGTTGCAGTTCACCCACAACCTTATGCATTTTGTATAATTTAATCATTGCCTTTTTCAAATAACCTGAGGAATGCTGGGTATCCAAGCTAGTTCATAAATAAATATTGGAGTCTGCAATCCAGATTAGGCTCACTGTATGCATGTAGGGGAGATTTATCTTCTTCCACTACTGTTTTTTCCCTTGCATTGCCTTTCCCATTCTACACACACAAACACTCACCTACCTCCTTCTTAACCCCCATGTCTCTTAAAAGAGGGGGAAATGCCGGGAGAAGTTTAAACTTTCTCTTCATAGGTATGTTGAGCCTAATCCACATCAATCCCTCCTATGCTTACTTGGAAATTAAAAGCAAAGCAAAGAAAATCAGTCTCAGCTGACTTTCTCCCTTGCACATTCTTTAGCCATTCTTTGTGTATGGAGACTACTCAGTGAGATCAGGCTTTTACCAACTGACTTTAAGAGCATCGAATAGAGTGCTGCTTTGTTGACTTTTACATTTTGTTTTGTTTAAAAGGTTTTCACAGTGTGGATAGTTTGCTGGGAGGAGCAGAATATAAAACTGAATAAATAAATAAATAAATAAATAGCCTTTCCATGAGAACGTTCCAAGTTTTAAACTTGTATCTTTTATGTATGTGCTTTTTCCGTGTTTGCTTTAAGTTTTGTAAGGCCTCAAATAACTCTATTAGTCATATAGCTGTGATAAACTAGAACAGTGTTTCCCAACCAGTGTGCCGTGGCACACTAGTGTGCCGTGAGCGATCATCAGGTGTCCGTGGGAAATTGGAACCTCCAATACCCTTTCTTCCCCCTCCTGCCGAACACTTTTTCTTCTCCACTCGGGCTCCCTTCTTCCCAGCCTCACTGTGCTTGCTTTGCCTCGCTTTGCTCTAGGGCGGGTCTGCGCAGTAGCACCCGCACATGTCACGTCTTCCTCCCTCCCCCCCCCCTCCTAAACACGCTCATGCTGCCCCCTCGGATCAAAATGGCGGCAGGAAAGGCAGTGTAGAAGAAAAAGTAAGTGTTCAGCAGGAGGGGGAAGAAAGGGCGCAAAGGGGGAGGAAGAGGTCTCTGTCAAAAGCTGGCATGGGCAAACTTGGATCTTCCAGGTGTTTTGGACTCCAACTCCCACAATTCCTAGCAGCCTCAGGCCCTTTTCCTCCCCCCCCCCCCCTCAGTCATTTAAGCAGGAAAGGCCCTCGGGCTGTTAGGAATGGTGGGAATTGAAGTCCAAAGCACCCAGAGGGCCAAAGTTTTCCCATGCCTGTTTTAGGGACCTTAAAGGGTTGAGCCTCCTTCCAACATTGTGATTCTGGATAGAAAACAAACAACGTAACATAACATTGTTTGAGTCCAAAGTGCTCTCTGGGTGTAGGTGAACTACAACTTCCAAACTCAAGGTCAATTCCCAAGCAAACCCTTTCAGTACTTTCTGTTGGTAATGAGAGTTCAATATGCCAAGTTTGGTTCAATTCCATTGTTGCAAGAGTTCAGGATGCTCTTTGATTGTGTGTTAACTATAAATCCCAGAAACTGTAACTCCCAAGTGTCAAGGTCTATTTTCCCCAAACTCCATCTGTGTTCACATTTGGGCATATTGAGTATTCATGCCAAGTTTGGTCCTGATCCAACATTGTTTGAGTCCACAGTGCTCTCTGGATATAGGTGAACTACAACTCCAAAACTCAAGGTCATTGCCCACCAAACTCTTATAGCATTTTCTCTTGGTTATGAGAGTTATGTGTGGGAAGTTTGTGTCTTTCTGCCATTCCTGCCAGGATATCTATGTTGTGTTTATCAAAAAAGCCCCAGGTTTCACACTGAGTGTATACATACTGTACATTTAAAAACATATTAACTATATGTATTACTGTGTTAGAGTGTCATTTTGTGTCATTTTGGTTGGTGGTGTGCCCCAGGATTTTGTAAATGTAAAAAATGTGCCGCGGCTCAAGAAAGGTTGAAAAACACTGAACTAGAAGACTGTTAGCTGGGGGTAGTTCCTAGGAAAGAAAAGAGTAAAATGCTGCAATGCATTCATAATTTTAAGGACCACTACATCACTGAACCAATGAATCATCTGTTCTTGCTTTTTATTATGCTTAGTTTGTAAATACAGGTGTGATCTAAAAAAATAATCATTCTTTTTCCTCCCTGTTTGTTACAGAATAGAATGACTTACTGCCCTATCTTTAATAAGTTACAAGTTACAGAGGAACTATTTGCATTAAATATGTCACTTCTTGCTACTGCTCTCTGGTTCTGCAGGCAACTATATACATATATAGCTCATCTACTGAAAAGGTATGTGTGGACTGGCTGGGGTCGGGTTTTTTGGATCATAATACTTACATTACTAGATCAGACCATTTCTATTGTTCATGCTTAGTCCATATTAGGATCTTTTGTGCTCTTCCAACAGCACCTACCAATCAATTTTATCTCATAAATTTGCTTTCATTATGTGAAGATAGGAGGGCGGGTCAATCAGTCTGTGACTTTTTGAATGAAACACAGGTTTCTGGATAAAAAAATCTTTTTATTTTTCAACGTAATCTCCTTTGAGCTCTATACACTTTGTCCAACATTTCTCCAATTTTTTTATCCCTTCCAAAAAATAAGATTTGTCGAAGTCATCAAAAAAGTTATTTGTTTGTGAGATGATTTTCATCATTGAGTCAAATCCTTTCCACAGAGCCATTTCTTCAGGTTTGGAATCAAGAAATAGTCACTCGCTAAATCTGGAGAATAGGGTGGATGAGGGAGCAATTGCACCCAATTCATGGATTGTTGCCATGGCAACTGCACATGTGTGCACCCTTGCATTGTCCTGGTGCAAAAGAACTTTTTCTTGGCCAAATGTGGTCGTCCCCC
>JARBWK010000007.1:26947714-26991731 GCA_030556195.1 Anolis apletophallus
CCCGGATATGGTGCAACCCTGCTTGGACATTGCATGGGCAATGGGGAGGGCTCAGGGTATATAAGGTGTGTTTGGGTGGCGGGCCGGTGCTTTGCTTCACATGTGTCGTGCCACCTACAATAAAATCGTGTTGGACCGTGCTACAACCTACAGCGTGATCCTTGCAGTGATGAAGAGTCGTTACAGTAATCTATTCGGGATGTGACCCAGGCGTGGATGGCCGTGGTCAGATCAGACTTCCCAAGGTACGGGCGCAGCTGGCGCCACGAGTCTTAACTGTGCAAAAGGTCCCCTGGCCACCGCCGAGACCTGGGGTTCCAGGCTCAGTGATGAGTCAGGATCACTCCCAAGCTGCGAACCTGCATATTCAGGGAATGTAACCCTGTACAACACAGGCTGTAACCCTATGCCAACACGTTCTTTCGACTGACCAGGAAGACCTCATGTCTTGTCTGGATTAAGTTTCAATTTGCTAACCCTCATCAGTCCGACACAGCAGCCAAGCACCGGTTCAAAGTCTGGACAGCCTCTTAGTGACAGGTGGGAAGGAGTGACAGATCTGGATGTCATCTGCGTACAGATAATACCTTACTCGAAACTCGAATGATCTCTGTGGTTTCATGTAGATGTTGAATAACCTACAACCAGGAAACTTGACCTCTCCAATGATTGACCTGGACCATATTTGGCACACAGAACTCAACCTACTGGAGGGTTTGGGCGACTGACTCACCATAGTGGGGTTATGGATTCACCCCTACAGCAGGAGAACACACTGAATCCCCCCAATGATGCATCTAGAGCAGGGCTGTCCAACTTCTACTAGCCCAAGGGCGGAATTCAGTCACTGATCACCTGGGGGCGGCAGTGTGAAAAAAGTTCCTCTCGCCTTCCTTCCAATCCCTTCCTGGTTCGCGCGAGGAGGAGGAGAAGCTCCGCGGAGGAGGCGCTGCCAGGCATGCCCGTAGGAACTTCCCTTCCTCTTCCTCTCGTGCCAGCCAGGAAGGCAGTCACGGAGGGAGGAGAGGAGCCATCCCCAGCATCGCTCCGGGGCGACGTCCTTTCTGCTTCTCTTCATGACTGGTCACGGGTGAAGGGAGGAGGGAAGCCCCCCCGAGGCCTGCTTCCCAAGTGTGGCCTAGGGCAGCAAAACGCCTTAACCCGGGCCTGGGTAGGCGGGCTGCATCCAAGGGGTTGGCGGGCCGTGTGTGGGCCTGTTGGGCAGGCCCAATCTAGAGTAAACTTGCCCAACATAACAAACTTTAAGTACTGATGGGTTTAACCTGGCATGATGTGAGTTGCAGTTCATCCACAACCGTATGCATTTTGTATAATTTAATCATTGCCTTTTTCAAATAACCTGAGGAATGCTGGGTATCCAAAACACTCACCTACCTCCTTCTTAAACCCATGTCTCTTAAGGGGAAATGCCGGGGAGAAGTTTAAACTTTCTCTTCATAGGTATGTTGAGCCTAATCCACATCCCCTCCTATGCTTACTTGGAAATTAAAAGCAAAGCAAAAAGAAAATCAGTCTCAGCTGACTTTCTCCTTGCACATTCTTTAGCCATTCTTTGTGTATGGAGACTACTCAGTGAGATCAGGCTTTTACCAACTGACTTTAAGAGCATCGAATAGAGTGCTGCTTTGTTGACTTTTACATTTTGTTTTGTTTAAAAGGTTTTCACAGTGTGGATAGTTTAATTGCCTTTCCATGAGAACGTTCCAAGTTTTAAACTTGTATCTTTTATGTATGTGCTTTTTCTGTGTTTGCTTTAAGTTTTGTAAGGCCTCAAATAACTCTATTAGTCATAAACTAGACTAATAAACTAGATAAACTAGAACAGTGTTACCCAACCACTAGTGTGCCGTGAGCGATCATCAGGTGTCCGTGGGAAATTGGAACCTCCAATACCCTTTCTTCCCCCTCCTGCCGAACACTTTTTCTTCTCCACTTTCGGACTCCCTTCTTCCCAGCCTCACTGTGCTTGCTTTGCCTCGCTTTGCTCTAGGCGGGTCTGCGCAGTAACCCGCACATGTCACGTCTTCCTCCCTCCCCCACCCCTCCTAAACCCGCTCATGCTGCCCCCTGGGATCAAAATGGCGGCAGGAAAGGCAGTGTAGAAGAAAAAGTAAGTGTTCAGCAGGAGGGGGAAGAAAGGGCGCAAAGGGGGAGGAAGAGGTCTCTTCAAAAAGCTGGCATGGGCAAACTTGGACCTTCCAGGTGTTTTGGACTCCAACTCCCACCATTCCTAGCAGCCTCAGGCCCTTTTCCTTTTCCCCCCTCAGCCATTTAAGCAGGAAAGGCCCTCGGGCTGTTAGGAATGGAGGGAATTGAAGTCCAAAGCACCCAGAGGGCCAAAGTTTTCCCATGCCTGTTTTAGGGACCTTAAAGGGGTGAGCCTCCTTCCAACATTGTGATTCTGGATAGAAAACAAACAACATAACATAACATTGTTTGAGTCCACAGTGCTCTCTGGGTGTAGGTGAACTACAACTTCCAAACTCAAGGTCAATTCCCAAGCAAACCCTTTCAGTACTTTCTGTTGGTAATGAGAGTTCAATATGCCAAGTTTGGTTTAATTCCATTGTTGCAAGAGTTCAGGATGCTCTTTGATTGTGTGTTAACTATAAATCCCAGAAACTGTAACTCCCAAGTGTCAAGGTCTATTTTCCCCAAACTCCATCTGTGTTCA
This sequence comes from Anolis apletophallus, assembly GCA_030556195.1. Taxonomy (NCBI): domain Eukaryota; kingdom Metazoa; phylum Chordata; class Lepidosauria; order Squamata; family Anolidae; genus Anolis; species Anolis apletophallus. The sequence goes on from JARBWK010000007.1 coordinate 26,950,410, forward strand.
CATTTGGGCATATTGAGTATTCATGCCAAGTTTGGTCCTGATCCAACATTGTTTGAGTCCACAGTGCTCTCTGGATATAGGTGAACTACAACTCCAAAACCCAAGGTCAATGCCCACCAAACTCTTATAGTATTTTCTCTTGGTTATTGGAGTTCTGTGTGGGAAGTTTGTGTCTTTCTGCCATTCCTGGCAGGATATCTATTAGGCATGGTTTAGAACCCAAAAATAGCAAATCGAAAATCTAATGGGGGGGGGGGGGGGGTTTTTTTTTTATTATTAATATGAAGAATTACAAAAAAAATTTACAAAAATTTGTAAAATGTAGCAATACTAACTAAAGTCGTTAGTAGTTCGTATGCCAGCGCATGCGCATTCAGATGGTTTTGGCCTACAACTCCCAGAAATCCTAACAGCTGGTAAATTGGCTGGGATTTCTGGGAGTTGTAGGCCAAACTTGAATAAATCACACTGAATTCTAGATGGGACTCCAAATAGGAAGGAGGGAGGGAGGGAGGGAGGGAGTGGGTATTCTATTCTTGGAAGCAAGCAAAGAAAAGGAGGAGGAGCCCCCCTCGCTCCTCGCTGCCTCTCTCTCACCCTGATCCTGAGGGTCAGAGCCAGTTTCCCAAGAAGATAACAGGCGCAGATGGTGCCTTTCGGGGAGATTCAACCGAAGGGGAGTATTGTAGCTACAAGGAAAGATTGGAAACGAGGCCTGGAAAGGCACTGGTCCCACAAAGGGGGAGTAAGTAGTCACTCGGTGGGAAAGTTCTTCAGTTTGGTGGCCACGTCTGAACTGGAGAGACGTAGGAGTTGCTGTTCTCCTGGAAGCTAGAGTCTGGCTTGCCTGGCCAAGAACCACCTTGGGATCTTGTTGATTCCATGAACTTTGGATTACCTTGCTAACCACGGACTAAGTTGCCTTGCTTGATTCGCTTTGTTTTGATGGACCTTGCTTTTGATCCTTGCCTTTTGAATGCCTTTGAACATTGATTGCTTTTACCTTGGACTAATTGATCTTTACTTTTTGGACATTTTATCTTCTTCACCTGCTTCTAATGTTGTGCTTAATAAATAGTTAATTGACATTGTCTCTGTGTGTGTGATTATGGGGTGGAGTCAGGGCCTGCGTAACATTGTATTGGTGCAACTAGGTTTATGATAAACCTTCTGAGGTGCACAATATATTATTGTGACCTAATAAATACTCTTTGAGACTATCGCTATATTCCTGTGTATACCTGAATTGGATATGGGGCACATCTTTGATCAGCCTAGGACTGCCTTTAATTATTGGATTACTTCCGGCATTACTTGATGTAAAGGAATCATCCACCACAAGGACTGAGTTTACAACATAGAACTGAGTCTGCATAGAGGGCCCGCACACGCCATTTGGTGTTAGACCCCAGACCCAGATACAGATCCATTAGCTCGGGGCTCGCCTATTTAGGCCTGGGCGCGCCATCTGCATTTGTGTCGCACCTTAAGCCTGGGTTCCCTCAGTAAACCACTTGATAGCAGCAAAGGTTAAATGCTTTATTTAGAATAAGTAAAAAGTCAAAGGGAAGAGATAGAGTAATGTCCGCTGATGCTCACAGCATCAGAACAACAAGGCACTAATTGAAAGTAAGGTCCAATAATATCAATAAGTCTTCTTGCCCCAACTGGCTAATCCATAAGAGTCTTGGAAAGAAGGCAGCAAAAGTTCTCAAACCGCAAGGCTTGGCAGGGCAGCAAGGGTCTGTGGCAAACAGGGCTTGGCAATAGTCTTGAATCTTGGCTGCAGGCTGGGTCCAATCCGGATCATAGTCACAGGAAACAAGGTGGTAATGCAAAGTTGGCGAGAGATAGCTTGTGGCTCCCCAGCCAGGCTTAAATAGGTCCCAGAGCCTTTGAACTACTTTGACGCAACTGCATCGGAACTTGGTTCTCAAAACAGGCTACCAGCTTGACTTTCTCAGGCTCTCCACATCAGCTTGGACTGTCAACCCACTAACACTCGAACCTGGAAGATTCGGGAGTAGCCGGCTCAAGGCTCCATCGGCTTATCGGCCAGCGCTGGGGCCGAGTGAAAGTTGGCCTTGACCACTGGGCGGACTTAGAGGCCTCTGTAGCAACTGCAGGCAAGCAGGCCTTTTTGGTAACTTTGAAATCAACATGGAGTAAGTCTTGCTCTTGACTAAAAGCGGGCTAGGGTGCTGGGGCATGACAATTTGCGACTCCCTTTCCAATAGCGCTGCATCATCAGCCAGCTGCAGCGCGCCAGGGACGCGTGACGTGTATCAACCTCGACCCATCATTGTCCCGGCAAGCCCTTGGTTGAGCCTGGCTGGGAACTCAGAAGCAACACATAGGGCCGATCGCTGTGTTGCCTATCGCTCTGGGAGTCATCCATCCAGCCTCCCTATCATCAGGGAATGACCAGCACCCGGCCCGCACATTACCAATGAGGGAGCCGTGGCCGCAGTGCGACCGGCGTGGATCAGCACCATCGCTCACTCGGCGATCTTCTCATCATGCCTGACCGCATCCTGTAGGGAACAACCAGGAGGTCCACCACAGCGGACTCCCTTCATGTTTATGTTTAATGCCATATGTGTTTGAATTCCATGGTTTTTGAGTATTGTACATGAGTAGGTGATTGCGGCCTCCTCTATGCATCACTCCCGGAACCTTTGATTGATGTACTCCTGTATGTTCTAGAAATAGTAATACGTCTGGAGGCTGAGGCAGACCGTATTTGCGGTGGTCCCATTACTTATGCACAGCAGATAGCCTGGTTATACATATATGATATTTTTTGCATATGCATTTGATATTGATCTGAGATACCCATTTTAGGTTTAGCTACTTGTGTTTTCTAGTAACCTTGATAACCCACCATAAGCATGGAACAGAAAAATCAGCTAAATATTGGTGTAAAGTTGAAATAAACTAGGATTTCCATGTATCCAGTTTGTCTGTGAAAAAGAAGCTGAGTTTTTCATCATCTTCCACTATCCTCATGTGTGTAGCCAATTTCTTTTTGAAGGCTTATTATTTCAAAATACCAGTCATTTAGACTGTCTATTTCATTTTCTTTACATGGATTATATTACAAAAATTTCTTGCAAGAATCTCATTATAATCACTAGGCATGGTTTCGAACCCAAAACTCGTGATTCTAAAATCAAATGGGGGATTTTTTTGATTAGTAATAGAAAGACTTACAAAAAAATTTTCCAAAATTTCTAAATGTAACTTAATTACTAACGAAAATTCGTTAGTAGTTCGTATGCCAGCGCATGCGCATTCCAGATGGTTTTGGCCTACAACTCCCAGAAATCTTAACAGCTGGTAAATTGGCTGGGATTTCTGGGAGTGTAGGCCAAAACTTGAATAAATCACACTGAATTCTAGATGGGACTCTCCAAATAGGAAGGAGGGAGGGAGGGGAGTATTCTATTCTTGGAAGCAGCAAAAAAAAAAGGAGGAGGCCCCCCCCCTCGCTCCTTGCTGCCTCTCTCTCACCCCGATCCCGAGGGAGTGAGGGCCCAAGTTTGCCCAGGCTGGTCATATACCTACATTCTATGCACATGCAATAATACAGCAGTAATAACAATGGGTATAAGAAGAGGTAAAATTCAAACCAAGTATTCTGACTGGTCCCTGCCTCATGCGGTGCAAACGGGCTCTTCTCTGTGAGCCCGGAAATTAGCCGGGAAAAGCCAGCGTTTTTTCTTGGGTGCACACACATACATGTTCTTTGGGGGGGATTTGCTGCAGAATCTTCTCTATGAGCCCGGGATTCTGCAGCAAATCCCCCCCCCCCAGAATATGTATGTGTGTGCTCCCAAGCAGCAAACGCGGGCTTTTCCCGGGCTAATAAGAGACGAGCCCGTTTGCACCGCATGAGGAGAGACCAGTCAGAATACTCGCTTTGAATTTTACCCTTGTTATTGTTATTACTGCTGTATTATTGCATGTGCATGGAATGTAGGTATGACCAGTTGGATTACTTATAATATTAGGCACTTACAGTAGCATTCATTCTATTATACATTAGGTTGGTTTCTCACCCCAATACTATTTGATGCTTTAGATTCTGGCAGGGCAGGAGAGGCAGGAAGCCTGAAAAATGTAAACAGAGGGTTTAGTAGGGGTCCACAAAGGAGGGCCCTTCATCCAAAGTGCCCTCCTTGCAGATTTACTTGAGTAATCTCTCTGTTTACATTTTTCCAGGCTTCCTTCCAGCCGAAAGAAGGAGCGAGTTTAGGGCTTGCCTTGCCATAATACTTATTGGCAAGGGAGGCGGGAGGGTGGTGAGAGAGAAGGAGGGTGCCCCCCATGCCCCCCCCACGACTCCAATAACGACACTTAAGAAAATCCTGGCCCCGAAGTTCGAAAAAGAAAGTCCACTTCCTGGTTGGCATTCCAGGTGCGGAAATACTGAAAGTAGCATTTCTTACAATTTCTTACGAAACGAATCATTTTCATAACTTTTTTCTCATGCCTAATATCTATGTTGTGTTTATCAAAAAAAGCCCCAGGTTTCACACTGAGTGTATACATACTGTACATTTAAAAACATATTAACTATATGTATTACTGTGTTAGAGTGTCATTTTTGTGTCATTTTGGTTGGTGGTGTGCCCCAGGATTTTGTAAATGTAAAAATGTGCCGCGCCTCTCAAGAAAGGTTGAAAAACACTGAACTAGAAGACTGTTAGCTGGGGTAGTTCCTAGGAAAGAAAAGAGTAAAATGCTGCAATGCATTCATAATTTTAAGGACCACTACATCACTGAACCAATGAATCATCTGTTCTTGCTTTTATTATGCTTAGTTTGTAAATACAGGTGTGATCTAAAAAAATAATCATTCTTTTTCCTCCCTGTTTCTTACAGAATAGAATGACTTACTGCCCTATCTTTAAAAAGTTACAAGTTACAGAGGAACTCTTTGCATTAAATATGTCACTTCTTGCTACTGCTCTCTGGTTCTGCAGGCAACTATATACATATATAGCTCATCTACTGAAAAGGTATGTGTGGACTGGCTGGGGTCGGTTTTTTTGGATCATAATACTTACATTACTAGATCAGACCATCCCCCCCTTAGTTTTTCTATTACTTTTCCCCCACAAGGCAAGTTTCTATTGTTCATGCTTAAAAAATAAGATTTGTCGAAGTCATCAAAAAAGTTATTTGTTTGTGAGATGATTTCATCATTGGAGTCAAATCTCTTTCCACCAAGCCATTTCTTCAGGTTTGGAATCAAGAAATAGTCACTCGGGGCTAAATCTGGAGAATAGGGCGGATGAGGGAGCAATTCGTATCCCAATTCATGGATTGTTGCCATGGCAGGGTGCCTTGCATTGTCCTGGTGCAAAAGAACTTTTTCTTGGCCAAATGTGGTCGTCCCCCCCCAATCCTCATTAAACCAACCCAATAAATTGGCATAATATTCGCCATTGATTGTTTTACCCTTTTGAAGGTAGTAAATGTGGATTCCAATAAACGGTCGCCATGACTTTATTGGCTGACAAACCCACCTTGGCCTTCTTTGGCGCCGATTCACCTGAGAAACCCACTGTTTTGACTGCTGTTTGGTCTCTGGTGTGTTGTGGTGGATCCACGTTTCGTCCACGGTTACGAAACGGCGCAAAAACCCATCCATATCCCTTGTATATTTATCAGATGTTTTGCTGAAGGGTTTAACATTGGGAGATAAAAGCAGATGGCGGTGGATACGTAGGTGGCTGTGGAGCCCTTTTCTTGACCTGCATGTTCTCCCGCAGTGAGGGCATTGGTTTCCAGGTGGAATTCAGTCCCTGTCGAGGTTGGCTTGACGAGCCTTCCTCTTGGCATCTTTCTCTCTTTCACCCTCCATTCATGCTTCTTCAAATTCTACAGCACTGCTGGTCACAGCTGACCTCCAGCTAGAGCGCTCAAGGGCCAGGGCTTCCCAGTTCTCGGTGTCTATGCCAGAGTTTTTAAGGTTGGCTTTGAGCCCATCTTTGGATCTCTTTTCCTGTCCACCAACATTTCGTTTTCCATTCTTGAGTTCGGAGTAGAGCAACTGCTTTGGGAGGCGGTGGTCGGGCATTCGGATAGGGGCGGACCTACCTATTCCGGGGGGGGGAAAGCGAATTTTTTTTGCGCCCCCCCCCCCTCCAGTGGCTCCCGAGCGCGAATCACGCTCTGGAGCCCAGTGTGAATGCGCGAATTTGTGCGAATGCGCGAATCTGTGCGCATGCACACTGGCTGCAGAGCGTGCCTCCCACTTTGGAGCCCAGTGTGCATGCGCGAATCTGTGCGCATGCATGAAACTGCACGCATGCGCACTGGCTCCAAAGCAGGAGGCTCATTCTGGAGCCAGTACGCATGCACAGAGATTTTCGTGCATGTGCAGCAGCTCCTACAGGCGCTGTAGCGCCTGTAGAAGCTTCTGCGCATGCGCGAAAATCTCCGCACATGCGTACTGGCTCCAGAGTAAGCCTCCCGCTTTTTTTAAATGCCATAAAAACAACATGCAATTAAAATAACATTTAAATTAAAATTAAAACACATTAAAACATTAAATTTTATGAAAAAGGTAGAAACATTAAAACATACTGTATATCTTTCTGTTTAATTACTATTAAAATTAAAAAGTAATAATTTCTAGGGGGGCGGTGAGTAAAAAAAAATCATGGAAAGGGGGCAGTAGGCCAAAAAGGTTTGGGAACCACTGGTTTAAATCCTACCTATTACACTATGTAACTCTTGTTTTTGTTTGCTTGACTTTCAGATGGAGCAGATACCTACAGAGAAAATTCACAAGTAATTGTTTATTAGTATGTATGGCTTTTTAAAAAAATGATTTAATGTCAAATAGATTTATATTAATAACTTTTATTTGTCCTTGATTTAGAAAACCAAAGTGTTTTGGGTGAAGTTGATCTGCTTAGCTACTGTGCAAAAAAATGGAAAGGAGAAACAGAGAAGGCCAGACAGATGAGAAAGGTAATAATATTTGGAAAGCTACTGTACAGAAAAATAAGATCATTGTGTATGTGTTGCTCAAACAGCGTTTATTTTCCCTGTTTGGAATTCTCTTATTTGAGTGTGTGCATGTTTGCGGTGTACAGCAGGATAAACCACTGAGCTGCTTAACTTGCTGATCGAAAGATCAGCGATTCGAATCCAGGGAGCCAGGTGAGCTCCTGCTGTTAGCCCCAGCTTCTGCCAACCTAGCAGTTTTGTTATGACTAACTTTTCCACATTGGAAAAGAATATCCCACTTCTGACACCAATTTGTCATGAATAACTTTTCAATAACTTTAAAGCATAGGTTCTTTTTATTGCACTTTGCAGTGTGAGAGGGTACATCAGATTACAGAAAAACATTTAGACATACAGATGCTATGCAGCTACATTGGATTTACAATTACATGGCAAACAAACAAACAAAGGGGAATTACATTTTCACTCAGCATTCATACACATGTACACACATTCAACCTATTGCACCCAAATATTACCATATCCTTTTCTCCCCCCATGGAGAAGCACCTGTTAGGCCAGACCCTACTTTCCTGAAGCCTGCCAACGCATAGTTCCAAAACTTCCATAACACCAAAATGCCAAAACTTCTTTACCTAAGAACAATACCAAGGGCCAGATCTCTGTTTTCCATACAGCAGAACCTGACTCCCTGCACAAAATCCAAGACTCCAAAAGTGCACTTTTTCCTCTTCCCTTGAGAACTGCTCCCTTGCAAACCTGCCTCTCTCCAAATACACCATCTCTGTCCTGCCCATGGACCAGAGAGGCGGGTGAACCAGACTCTTCAGGTCTGTCACAATTTGAGAATTATTAGGTTGAGTCCTTTATAGGAATATTCTGCTGATGTAGTCCCAAAGTTGTAAATTAGTAAACATTTTCTTAACTTGAAAGAGCCATTGTCACCGTTCTTATCAGAGTTTACTTTTCAGTTCTTATTAGCAACTTTTAAATACAGTCCAGCAAGCAGGTAGTTAGTCATTGCAGGCCTTAATATTTTACTGATGTTTCCAAAATTATTAGCTCCATCCATACATCCTTCCATTCTTCCATTCATTCCCTCACATATATTAAATTCACATTTATCAAATCTGCACATTTATTTATTTATTTATTTACTATATTTTTATACCACCCCTCTCAGCCCGAAGGCGACTTGGCAAGAACTGCCCACATATAAAATACATCAGCAATTAATAAAACAACCATATAAAAACACAAATTTAGCAATTAAAAATTTAAAAAACACAATCTCAACGTCTCATTATTAAAATTGATTTCCATTGCGTCATCATCGCTCCTTAGGTCTCAATTTAGGTAATTACGCTTCATCTGCAAATGCCTGGTCAAACAGCCAGGTCTTAACTTTCTTGCAAAATGTCAAGAGGGAGGGGGCAGATCTGATGTCACTAGGAAAAGCGTTCCAAAGCCGAGGGGCCACCACTGAGAAGGCCCTGTCTCTCGTCCCCGCCAATCGCGCCTGCGAAGAGGGCGGGATCGAGAGCAGGGCCTCTCCAGATGATCTTAAACATCTTGACGGTTCATAGGGAGAGATGTGTTTGGACAGGTAAGGTGGACCAGAACCGTTTAGGGCTTTAAAGGCTAAAGTCAGCACTTTGAATTGTGCCCGGTAGCAGATTGGCAGCCAGTGGAGCTGGCGCAACAGAGGGGTTGTGCGCTCCCTGAATGCCGCTCCTGTTATCAACCTGGCTGCTGTCCGTTGGATCAATTGAAGCTACTGAACAGTCTTCAAAGGCAGCCCCACGTAGAGAGCATTGCAGTAATCTATTCAGGATTGAATTTCTTATTAGTTTGAAAACATTGATGATGGCTAAGGGACATATGCTTTCAACCTAATAAAACCTGCCACTCATATGAATTTCTGCATCGCTGTGGATAAAACTACTGCTTTTCTGCTGCTCAAAGAGGGGTAGAGTTGTGTTAATATTGGGGTGGTTTACAACAAGCTAAAACACGTAACTTGTCAAGTTTAAGAGGTCCAATGTACTATCCGAAACTTGAAAAATAGGATACTTTCTACACTTTTAGGGTTGTGAGATCCCTCATAATCTATGACCTTAAGGTATATGCTTTCCCTTGTGCTAAGTTAAAACTGATTTACACAGTACCGACTATCCCAAACGGTTAGGAAGCCCTAAGTGGGAAATCGGGAATACATCACCCAATCCTCTTCTACTAATGAATACTGCACAATTGACTCAGAAACCTGACTACGCATAAAGGTGCAAGGGGCGTTCATTAAAGATTTCCCTAACCCACTTCTTGTGGACTGAGAGCAATGAAGCTTTAGCACAGCAGTTAAATCAACAGCTGCTAAAGATCTATCAACCGAAGGTTGCAAGTTCGAACCCTGGGTTGGCGTGGGCAGCCAACCGTCAGCCCTGCCCACTGTTTACCTAAGCAGTTTGAAAACATCTTTAGCTGTAATTAGAGAAATTAGGTACTGCTATAAAAAAAGTGGCAAGAGGAGAAAGAACAGATGCTGGAATGCGGAAATCCTGACAAGCTCTTTGTCATAAGAGGATGGAGCGACAGCACCCCCCTATGGCGCGACACAAGAACACAAGAACCTCCTTCTATGTGTTTGTCTGTGTATGTCAATACAAAGCGGCATTGAATGTTTGCCATCTATGTGTACTTGCGATCCGCCTTGAGTCCCCTTCGGGGTGAGAAGGGCAGAATATAAAGAAAGTGTTATTAATATTATTATTATTATTACATAGGTGGCACCTACAGATACACACTTCTCCCATATTTTTAAGCAATTGTAAATACCTCGCTTGTTGAAGTCGACAGGTTGGTCCAGGTTGGTTGTGGCTTCGGAAATTAGAGTCTTATCACCTGAAAAATGCTTCCCCTTCAGAAAGAGGTGGAAGTCCCATGTTAGAAAGAGGTGGAAGTCCCATGGAGCGTTAGAAAGGTGGAAGTCCCATGGTGCGAGGGCAGGTGAATAAGGGGGATGTGGTAGAATTTCAAAGCCACAGTAGCATGCTTCCATTTGGGCAACATGTGAGTTGTGAACAGGGCTGGACTAAGGTAATTAAAAATGGTAAGCGAACCTTATTTTGACGCCCCCTCACTCTCCAGCCTTGTGGAGGGTGCACGCGCCAGAGTGTGCGTGCACGAAGCCAGCTAGTTTCGCTCATGCGCCGTTGCCACGGGGCAGGCCCAGCTGCCCAGGGTCGGTGGTCACCCTACGCGGGGCAAGGGGGAGGAGCGTTGGGTGGCTGGAGGCAGGGCACCTCCGGCTGCAGGGCGCTCGTCCTTTTTGGGCCCGTGGTGGGGGGCGATTGGCGGCTCCGGGTGGCTGGGCTCGCCCTGCGGCTATGGCGCATGCACGAAACTTATACGCGTGTGCCATTGCAGAGCCGCTGATTGCCCTACACGAAGCCGAAAGCGAAGAGCATTTTGGAGGTGGCTAGAGGAGGAGTGCCTCCGGCTGCTGAATGCTCCTCCTTTTAGGCCTCGTGGTGTGGGGCGGTTGGTGGCTCTGGGAGGCTGGGCTCGCCATGCAGCAATGACGCATGCGTGAAACTTCCACACGTGCGCCATTGCCGCGGGACGGGCCCGGCTGCCTGGAGCCGCTGATCGTCCTGCACCGCGGGGCCGGGAGGGAGGAGTGTTGCTCCGCCTCTGGCCACCTCCAGAGCGCGCCTCCTTTTCGACCTCGTGGTGTGGGGCGATGGGGACAATGTAAAATGCGCCCCTGAATATTGGCAAGTGGTAAGCAAATGCTTACTTTGCGGAGTGCAAGATCCGGCTCTGGTTGTGAACTGAGGTGTTGTCTTTAATAAAGTCCCTCATACTGTATTTTAAAAAACCAAATAAGCAAGGCTCCCATTCGTTTAATTAAAAACTGCAAAGGCAATGTCAGGACTCATGGGATGTGTTCTGATGAGCTTAAGGTTGTCTCTCATTCCATTCCACTTGATGAGGGCCTTTCTTCATGATAGAAGAGCTACTCTCATGATCCACTTTCAAGTGATCTTTGAACAGCTCCAACCAAGCATTTGTTCCCATCCTGAATTCAGGAAGAAATGTCCCTGCTAGTTTTGTCATTGTCCTTATCATCTTCACTCAAAGGCGTATGAACAGTTGCTTTGGAAGCACGATGTGAAATACTTAAGAGAAATCAGGCAGGATAACTACTGCGTGCTGAGAGCTGTATTATACCAGATATTCCGGCAAGGACTTCGTCCTCCATCATGGACTAAGGCAATCGATGTCCTAAAGGTATGCTTTGAAACAAATTATGACATATAAAATTAATGGCTTTCTACTATTCATGTATTGCCTCTGCGTATTATTGCTTGCCGGGATCATTTGTGGGGAGGGGGGCTTTTGGGTATACGTCTTTTATCTGTTTATTGATGTTTTATTGATTTTATGCTGTAAACCGCTCTGGGCTCCAGAGAGAGCGGTCTACCAAATCGAATTTATAAATAAATAAATAAATAAAGTACAGTTTTTTATTTTTAAAGTGGCTAAACAATAAAAGTGGAAAATGATCTTGAGGGCAAATTCAATTGTTCATATACAATCGACTTGTCCATATTTTCAAGGGGAGTAGATATGTTGTAAATTTGAAATAAAATAGCTCATGGGGGTATTTTTTTATGAGAAGGCCATAATGTTTGACTTTTCCGTGCAGGTTTCAGAAACTTACATAAGTCAACATATCCATAGACATGAAAAAATGTGATGATTCTATGTTCGGAAATTGCAGCACATGGATAGATTAATTTGAAAACTCATGTTTTTATCAGGATACTAGCTGTCCCCGGCCTCAATCCGGTTCCTTCCTTCTCTACTGATTTTCTTCACCCCCCCCCTTTTCTGTCCCTTCTTTGGCTACTTCCTGCCTTCTCTACCTCTTACTTTCCTTCCTTTCTTCTCTCCATTCTTCATTCTTCCTTCCTTCCCTCTTTCTCTCCCTCCCCCTTCTCTCCATCCTTCCCTATGTCTTTCTTCTTTCCTCCAGTCTTTCTCTATCCTTCCTACCTCCTTTCCTTCCTTCCCTCTTTCCTTCCTTCCCTCCCACTTTCTTTCCTTCCCTCTTTTTCTTTCCCTTCATCTTTCTCTCCTTTCTTAATTCTCTACCTCTTTCCTTCCTTCCTTCCTTTGCTGTTTGAATCATTATCTATAACCATGGTTGGATAAGCCCTCTGTCATGAGGGCTTTGATTGTGTCCGGCCTGGCGGGAGAAGGTTGGACTATATGGCCTTTACAGGCCCCGTCTAAATCTGTGGCACCACTGGGCTGGCCCTTCCCTGACTGAGGGCTACTGAGAGTCAGCCAAGGAGTTTGTGTGCTACTTGCCTCCCTGCCTGGATTCCTTGCCTCCCTCTCTCTATCGCTCTCTATCGCTCTTGCTGGCATCGCAGCTGAGTTGGCTGTAGGCAACGGAGATTGGGGTTGGCCTCCTGGCCTCGCCCCATCCCTCAGGGGTCCTCTTTCTCCTGACTTTGGAGCCCTTTCCCAACCGGAGTGGCTTTGCCGGGCTGTTCTTCTCCTGTGGGTCCTTCTTCCTCCTCTCCTTGGCTGGCTTCTCCGCTGCCACTTTGGGAGGTTGCTGCCTTGGCAGGGACAGTCAGCTTCTTTGCTAGGATGGCTTGGTTTTTCCCTCTCGTGCTGGAGGAGGGCGGAACCAGGCCAGTCCTTTTCGTGCATGCACTGTTACGTCTTTTTGCTTGTTTGGGGTTTTACATCTTTTCCGCTTTATTTTTTGTTGTTTTTTTTCAGTGATGGTCAGTCGTTGGGTTAGTAGGTGTCTTGTGGCCAAATTTGGAGTCATTTTGTCCAGTGGTTTCTGAGTTATATTAATCCCACAAATGAACAGTACATTTTTGTTTATATAGATACTAGCCATCCCCTGCTATACGTTGCTGTGGCCCAGTATATGTGTTTTGTAGGTGTGCATATGTATGTATATACTTGTGTATATGTGTGCTTACATATATATGTGTGTGTGTGTGTGTGGTTTTGCACGTGCCTTGTAATGTATTTTTTGTTTTTTGGCTTTTAAAGTCTCTTCTGCTGTATTTTTCAATGTTTTTATGAGTGATGGTCACTCATTGGCCTGAAAGGTGTATTGTGTCCAAATTTGATGTCAATTCATCCAGTGATCTTTGAGTTATGTTAATCCCACAAATGAACATATTTGTGTATATGTGTGTGTGTGCATGTGTGTGTGTGTTTTGTGCATGCATTGTATTTTTTATTTTTTGGGTTTTCAAGTCTCTTTTGCCATGTTTTTCAATGTTTTATAAGTGATGGTCACGCATTGGCCTGATAGGTGTATTGTGTCCAAATTTGGTGTCAATTCGTCCAGTGGTTTTTGAGTTATGTTAATCCCACAAACGAACATTACATTTTTATTTATATAGATGCATGGCATTTTTCAGTTTCTCTCTTCATACTGTTTGTCACATCAGAAATATATGTATAACACTTTTGTGTAATTACTCCTGTTGTTCTCTTGCCTTTTTATTTAGCTCCCAGAAAAACTTCTGTATTCCCAAGGCTGCAATTGGATCCAGCAGTATAGTTTTGGATCAGAACAGTACACGGGTCCCAATACATTAGGGAAGTTACGCAAATGTATCGAAGCATTAAAAAGTCAGGTGAGTGGAAATAAGTTAATATAGACAATTGGAACTGGAAAGGGAAAATAATATTTATTTGATTTATTTACTTTATTTATATTCTGCTCTTCTCACCCCAAAGGGGACTCAGAGGGGAGTACAGGTACACATACTTAGCATACGAAAGCAGAGCAGTGATACAAACTCGAAACAACACAAAGTATCTAACAGGCTACACCACCAAACGTAGGCTAAAGATGAGGCTTTAAAAGCTGAGACAGTCTCCCTGTAAACAATACTCCCAAACGCTTCAGTGTATTGCAAAATATATCTAATATTCATATCAAACAGACATATCGTATAATAACATTCAACGAGCACATTTCTACATATCACACTATACAATCAACGTGCAGTGAATAACATAAATCGGGGAGATAGTCCTGTAAGGCTAGGAGAGCCTAAAAAGTCAGTAAAGTCCAAAATCCTGGGGCTGAACCCAGGAGGAGGGGGCTGCGAGATGGAGCCCCCTCCTCCACTTGCTGCTGCTGCTTTTGCCCTCGCCGCCTTTCTCCGCCTCGCCCTCGAAGGAGAAAGGCGGCAAGGGCCCACGGGAGAGAGGGGGGGTGGCTCTTCAGAGCCAGCTAGGAAGAGCCACCCCCCCCCTCTCTCTCCCTTGGGCATGGACTGCCACCAGTTGGAGGGGTCCTCCTTCCTGCCAGCCGTCCACTTGGGCGTCCTTTCTGAGTGACACCCTCGAAAGGAAGGAAGGAAGGGCGCCCCCCCTGCTGCATCTGTCACTTTGGGGAAGCACCTCTTCCACTCTTCCTTCTCCTGCCCAGGTAAGGAAGCCTCGAGGGAGGAGGGGGGGGAGGCTGCCGTGGGGAGGCTCCAGCCTCATGTGGGTCCCTCTCTCGGTTGAGTTTCCCGGCCCAGGCAGCAGCCAGGCGGCCCCTCTTCCCAGCCCTGCGCCTTCTGAGCCGTCGCCGAAGCCATATCTGGCGGGTGCGCCTATAAATACCCTCCTGCTGCGTGCGTGGGAGGGGCCTGCTGTGTACGCAAGAAGCAGGACAGGATGGGGACTTCCTGCTTCGCGAAAGCACGCAGCAGGAAGGAGGAAGGCAACGAAGACATTAAGAGAGAGAGCGCGCGCAGGCAAGGAGGATTCCCTTCCCGGGTGCGTGCGGCGGCGAGTTCGTGGGCAGGCAAGAAAGAAGCCCCGCGCAAACAGAAGGCTGCAGTATGAGCGTGCGCGCGCACATGCGCGCACATGCTCACATGCACAACAGGTGATCTTTTCAACTTGATTGTTCATATAGTAGCTCGCATGATGAAAAAGTGTGGGCACCCCTGCTCTAGACCCTCAAACTCACGGGTCTTGAACTACACAAGGGAAGGAGCCGGCGTCTCCACCAGATGGTCAAATAGCTGGAAACATGCCTACGGCTATAGTCTGGCCGTTTCACGTGGTCAACACGCTTCATCAGGGCATTCCGGCATCGGGACGCTCCTCCTTGATATGGTAGTAGAGCGAATTAAGCTGGTTCGTTTACTAGAAGAACATCATGAATTCAGAATTCAATGACATCACAAAGAAGTATCCTCTAGGGCTGGGATCAGCTGACCCACTTAATGTGGTACCTTTATCTCCTGCTTGACCGATGCAACTGTCTTTCGGGCTGCGAAGGTCAACAGCAGGCTACACTTAAAGGTCGAGCACCCACCTCGACCCGGGCAGGCCTCGAACTCATGACCTACTCGTCAGAGAGATCTTATGCAGCTGACACTTAGCCAGCTGCGCCACATTCCCGGTGCATACACTAACACCGAATCTACTGTCACTATGATAACATTTCTAATTAAAGAGAATACATTTGAATTTACAAGCCTGTCAGTTAAATGCTTCTCTTTAGCATTTTTATTTTGATATTTTCCTCTGATAGAAAATGAACACTATTTCTTTCAATTTCTCAAAATATCATCTAAATTGAGGTTTTTATATATGCAAATGTGTTCAGCTTAAAAGCATCTTAAAAAGGAAGGCTAATTCACTGTAGTCCTGACATATTCTACTGAGATTTGTACATTTTTATTTTGGGAAGGTACTCAATGACAGCATTGGGGAAAATGCTGAGTTTCTCTTTTAGTCATTTTCATTGCATTGTGAAGTATCCTCCTGTCATTGCCTCTTGTACAATACTAGTAGGTAATGATATTCATTTTCAAATAATGCAGTATTTAGTTTGCATGATCTACTATGAAACATCTATTATAATGATACAAAAGCAGCTATTTGCTAATCCTGAAGTTAAAATGCATTTTATTACCATGACATCCTCAAAGTAAACAAAAATAAACAACTGAGAGTTATGTGCTGTCGAAGGCTTTTATGGCCGGAACCACTGGGTTGCTGTGAGTTTTCCGGGCTGTGTGGCCATGTTGCAGAAGCATTATCTCCTGACGTTTCGCCCACATCTATGGCAGGCGTCCTCAGAGGTTGTGAGGTCTGTTGGAAATTAGGCAAGTGAGGTTTATATAGGTGTGGAATGTCCAGGGTGGGGGAAAGAACTCTTGGCCACCTTGATTAACATTGAATGGCCTTGCAGCTTCAAAGTCTGACTGGTTGCTGCCAAGGGGGAATCCTTTGTTGGGAGGTGTTAGCTGGCCCTGATTGTGTCATGTCTGTAATTTCTCTGTTTTCTGAGTGTTGCTCTTTCTTTTCTGTCCTGATTTTAGTAGACAGGAAAATAAAGCCCCTCAACGTCTGAAAATGCCTGCCATAGACGTGGGCAAAACGGCAGGAGAGAATGCTTCTAGATCATGGCCAGTGATTTTGGCCATGATAGCCTTCAACAACACAATATCTTGTTGGTTTCAAAACTTGCTAGACTGCCCCTTTGAATAAGCTTCCTGTATGCTGTTATACGAAGGCGGGTCAATAAGTCCGTGACTTTTTGAAAAACACAGGTTTTTGGATAAAAAATCATTTTATTTTTCAACATAGTCTCCTTTGAGCTCTATACACTTTGTCCAACGTTTCTCCAATTTTTTTATCCCTTCCAAAAAATAAGATTTGTTGAGGTCATCAAAATAGGTATTTGTTTGTGAGATGATTTCATTGTTGGAGTCAAATCTCTTTCCGCCAAGCCATTTCTTATTTATTTATTTATTTATTATTCGGGCTTCTATGCCGCCGACTCCCTGAGGCTCGCGGCGGCTTACAGGAGCCGAAGGGCACAGTAAAATACAGGCAATAAGCAGTTAAAACAATTAAAAACAACAGCAGTATAGTAATTAATAACACAGTTAACACAATGAACAGCACATCATCCTCAGAAGAACGAATAGATGGCGGGGCATGGGCAGGACTTACTCACCAAAGGTAACATACAGGCCCGTCTAAACGGGAGCAAGTCCTTCATAGCCCGAGTTCCGGCCGGGAGGGCGTTCCACAGCGTAGGTGCTATGACAGAGAACGCCCTCCGGCGGGTAGCAGTCAGCCTTGCGAGTTTAGCTGAAGGTATCTCCAGGAGATTGGAGTCCTCAGACCGAAGTGATCTCGGAGGGCAATATGGGGTGAGACGGTCCCTCAAATACGCTGGCCCCAGGCCGTGTAAGGCCTTAAAGGTGAGGACCAACACTTTGAAGGTGATCCGGTGCTCAATTGGCAGCCAGTGCAGATCCTGCAAAACAGGTGTTATGTGGGCGCCAGCTGCCGTGCCAGACAGGAGCCGGGCGGCAGTGTTCTGCACTAGCCTGAGCTTCCGGGTCACCGACAGAGGAAGGCCAACGTAGAGCGTGTTGCAGTAATCCAGCCTTGAGATGACTGTGGCTTGGATCACCGTGGCCAGATCGTTCCGGGAGAGATAGGGGCCAGCCTCCTTGCCTGTCGCAGATGAAAAAGCGATCTTGCTGACTGCAGAGACCTGGGCCTCCATGGTCAGCTGGGAGTCCAAATGGACCCCCAGGCTCTTTACGGAAGGCGATGGGCATAACACCGCACCGTCCAGGCTCGGAAGCTGGACATTAACATCACCCGGGCGACCCAGCCACAAGATCTCCGTCTTCGCGGATTCACCCTCAACCTACTGGCTCGCAGCCATCCAGTAACAGCTTCGAGGCAGTGTTGGAAATTATCGGGGACAGAACCCGGCCTGCCCTCCATCCTCAGAATGAGCTGGGTGTCGTCAGCGTACTGGTGACACTCCAGCCCATAACTCCGCACCAGCTGTGCAAGCGGCTGCATGTAGATGTTAAATAACAGAGGGGAGAGAATGGCCCCTGGGGACCCCACAGAGTAGTGGGGAGCCCTCGGAGACCACCTCGCCCCTCCTCACACGCTGAGACCGCTGGTGGAGGAAGGAGGTCAGCCATTTAAGGGCTGTCCCCCTCACTCCAGCCACGGCCAGGCGGTGGATCAATAGATTGTGGTCGACCGTGTCAAATGCTGCCGTGAGGTCCAATAACACGAGCAGCGCAGACCCGCCTTGGTCAAGCTGGCAGCGGAGTTGGTCTGTGATGGAGACCAGAACCGTCTCCGTCCCGTGCCCGAACGGAAGCCGGACTGGAAGGGGTCTAGCCATGTTGCATCATCTAAGAAGGACTGCAACTGCTCCGTTACTGCCCTCTCAACTACCTTCCCCAGGTACGAAAGGTTCGACACTGGTCGGTAGTTGGAGGGAACCGCCAGGTCTAGTGACGGTTTCTTCAGTAATGGAGCTACCACCGCCTCTTTTAAGCACTCTGGAAAGACTCCTTGCTCAAGGGAGCTGTTTACGATGTTCAACAGAGGCCCACGTAACCCCTCAGGCACGATCTAACAAGCCAGGAGGGGCACGGGTCGAGGGAGCAGGTGGTAGGCCTAGTTGCAGCCACTATCTTATCAACAGCATCTGCGTCCAGTGGCCGAAACTGGTCGAGGGTGGGCCGGCGGAGGGCCACGGGGTCTCAAGTTCTCTGACTGTGTCAACCGTGGCTGGAAGGTCCTGGCGGAGGCTTAGTATCTTATCTGTGAAGAAGCTCTGGAAAGCACCGGCAGTGAGGGCCTGATCACTATTTTTGGGACAGTAGGGACCGTCGTCAAAGACCGAATTACCTTGAACAATTTTGCCGGGCGTGAGCTGGCAGACGCTATCGAGGCGGAGAAGTACACATTTTTGGCCGCCTTGACAGCACGCTCATAAGCATCTTTGAATAGCTTATAAGCTGATACTGAGGCTCCGTCGCGGAGTTTCCTCCACACGCGCTCTAGTCGTTTCCTCTCCCGCTTCATCGACCTAAGATCTGCTGTGTACCAAGGAGATCGATGTATGCGGGGGTCGGAGAGGACGCCTGGGGGCAATCTCGTCGAGAGCTCTAGCAAGAGAGGTGTTCCAGGAGTGAACCTGCTCATCGACTGAGACGCTGATAGACTCCAGATCCTCAGAGCATTCAGGAACCTTTCGGGTTCCATAAGTCTCCTCGGGCGAACCTAATTCCGTTCGGCGCCCTTGCTGGGGGGCGGGCGGTTGCTCAACCCGGATCCTTAGAGCACAGTGATCCGACCATGGAACCTCCATTACGGAGGCTAGGTGCACTTGAACCCCGCGCTGAAAACCAAGTCGAGGTGTGCCCGGCCGAATGTGTGGGTCCCGAGCTACAGAGGGAGAGGCCTAATGTCGCCATGGTCGAGATTAGGTCCGTGGCTGCAGATGGAGCAGAGGCTTCAGGTTTGGAATCAAGAAATAATCACTAGGGGGCTAAATCCATATAATAAGGCGGTTGAGGGAGCAATTCGTATCCCAATTCTTTGGTTGTTGCCATGGCAACGGCACATGTGTGCACCCTTGCATTGTCCTAGTGCAAAAGAACTTTTTCTTGGCCAAATGCAGGTGTGTTTTTTTTCAAATCCTCATTAAATCGACCCAATAAGTTGGCATAATATTCGCCATTGATTGTTTTACCCTTTTGAAGGCAGTCAATGTGGATTATACCATGTGCATCCCAAAAAACGGTCACCATGACTTTATTGGCTGACAAACCCACCTTGGCCTTCTTTGGTACCGATTCACCCTGAGAAACCCACTGTTTTGACTGCTGTTTGGCCTCTGATGTGTTGTGGTGGATCCATATTTTGTCCACGGTTACGAAACGGCACAAAAACTAGTCCATATTGCGGTTGAACAATGCCAAATACTCCTGCGAAGTTGTCACACAATTGCATTTGCCGTCGATTGTGAGCAAATACAGCACCCAACTTGCAGAAAGCTTTCTCATACCCTAGTGATCATTTAAAATTGAAACCACTGAGCCATGTGAGATGCCTATGGCTTCCACAATCTCTTGCACTTTCAATCGCCGATCAGCCAACACCATATCATAATTTTTTAAAAATTGTTTTGGGTGTAGAGGCCTCAACTGGGCGTCCAGAACATTCGGCATCTTCCGTGCTTGTACGGCCACAATGAAATTCAGTAAACCACTTTTTTACCATTGAAATTGATGGTGCAGAGTCCCTATAGCTATATCAATCTTAGCCTTAGTTTGAGTGATGGTTTTTTCCGCAAAAAATAATGCTTAATGCGCACACAAAATTCACTTTTTTCCATTTTCTCCTCAAATCACGCTGTAGTCTGCTATCAATGGCTGTCAATCACAAACTAAATGACGCAGCTCGTTCAAATTTTGACAGGAGTCAACTGACAGATGCCTGTTAACAGGAGCAGTGTTACCCTTTCAGTTAAGAGGTGGGAAATTCAAAAAGTCATGGACTTATTGACCCGTCCTATTCAATGACAGGAAATTGCGTGATTTAGTTAATACCTGCAGACCACTACAGTTCATGTACACAAGTGGGAGCTGCAGAAGCAGTTCACGTAGACACTTTCCTGCTGCTGTGTAGAATGCTCTATTTGAGGTCCTACCCTTCCATGACCTCTCCCATTTCATTCACCCTGATCCTCATTTTCTGCTTCCAGACTTGAAAAACCAAATTCATTGTTTATTAATCATTTATTTATTTGGGACATTTACACCCTGTCCTTCTCACCTCCGAAGAGGGACTCAGGACGGCTACCAACAGGCACTATTGTTCTCATGTTTGATATGAAAGATGGTTTACTTTGAGTGACAGGCTCAATAACTTTTTTGGTATTTTTTTATTGTTTTTTTTAAAAATGTGTTTTAGTGGATGGAAATCAGTGGTATTAAAGACCAGCATGAAAGATGGAACCTGTGCAACACCCTTTTTAATGACGAAAGTATGGAGCACAAGTTATATGAAGGCGTAAAGTTCATGATGCTCTATCAAGTAATAGAGGCCTACGAGTGCTTCAGCAACAAACAGAAAGGCTTGCCAAGGTTTTTTTACAGCCTTTTTACCCGTGATACTTCCTCAGATCCTTTAAGTTATATGATGAATCATCAAAATTCTGGTGATGGAAGAGGTCTGGAACAGGTAAATATGTGGGTTCACAATTAAACTTGAGAGATACTGAGGCATTTGCGAAAATTGTAAAATGTTTCAAGATGCGTGTGTGTGTGTGAACATTTTTTGAACTAAGTTCATTGGGAAAATTATTAGTATTAGGAATGGATATAATTTTTTAAAGCAGAAATCAATTATTAGAATACATCATTCCATAACAGTGCTTTAATGACAGATGTAAAGTTCAGAATACACAATTGATAAGTCACAAATGGCTCCAATTTTTTTCACATATTCTGCTTTCATGAGTGTCACTACAAGCTTGGAGTTAGCAAATTACTCTTTTCTGTGGATGCAAGAAACCAAGGACTCATATGCACCTACCAACCATTTTGATGCCACACCAGAATAGGAATTCTCTGGACTGACCAAAATGGATTCTGACCATTGGATCGCAACCTCATCTTTCATATCATCATTACTGCTGGATAGCCACCAAGTTCCAGAAGAGCTCCTAACTATTGCCAGGTGTACTCTCGTGCACCCAGAGAGCAGGGCCAGAAGTCCATGGACTCTGTTTGGACTTTGAGGAGCTACTTCCAATGCACTTTGGGTTTTAGGGCGAGCATAAACAAGCCCAAAGAGCATGCCAAGATTCGAAGTAATACATGAGAATCAGAACTGATGACCTAAATCACACACTGTTAAATTGTTTATAATCTTACATGTGAAATAGCCTAGGCATTGACATCTCCGGCCCATCCTCTGTTTGGATATCAGCCAGAAAGCCAACACCTTAAATCAGGGCTGCCCAGGAAGTCGATCGCAATCGACTGGTCAATCGCGGGACCGAAGGAGGTCGATCGCAGCTGGATGGGGCACTTCTAGAGGGGGCGGAGCCATGCTGTGCCAAGCCCCGCCCCCTCCCCCGGCTTCAGCGCTACCACAGCTTCTCCAGGCTTGAGGAGGGTAGTGCCAAGCCAGTAGTGGCTAGCTATGCCACCACTGGCTTGGCACTACCCTCCTCTAGCCTGGAGAAGCTGTGGTAGTGCTAAAGCCAGAGGGGGGGGGAGGAGCCAGGCCGTGCCAAGCCCCACCCCCTCCCCCGGCTTCAGCGCTACCACAGCTTCTCCAGGCTTGAGGAGGGTAGTGCCAAGCCAGTAGTGGCTAGCTCTGCTACCACAGCTTCTCCAGGCTTGAGGAGGGTAGTGCCAAGCCAGTTGTGGCTAGCTATGCCACCACTGGCTTGGCACTAACCTCCTCTAGCCTGGAGAAGCTGTGGTAGTGCTAAAGCAGAGGGGGGAGGGGGAGGAGCCAGGCCACGCCAAGCCCCACCCCTCCCCCAGCTTCACCACTACCACAGCTTCTCCAGGCTTGAGGAGGGTAGTGCCAAGCCAGTAGTGGCTAGCTATGCCACCACTGGCTTGGCACTACCCTCCCTCTAGCCTGAGACGCTGTGGTAGAGCTAAAGCCAGAGGGGGACGGAGAGGAGCCAGGCCGCACCAAGCCCCGTCCCTTCCCCCAGCTTCAGCGCTACCACAGCTTCTCCAGGTTTGAGGAGGGTAGTGCCAAGCCAGTAGTGGCTAGCTATTATGCCACCACTGGCTTGGCACTACCCTCCCCTAGCCTGGAGAAGCTGTGGTAGTGCTAAAGCCAGAGGGGGAGGAGCTGTGCCAGGCCGTGCCAAGCCCCGCCCCCCCCCCCCGCTCCACCCTCCGTCTCTCGCAGTAGATCTTTCTGACTTGGTTTTATTATAAGTAGCTTGCATGCTGATAAAGTGTGGGCACCCCTGCCTTAAATCAAGAAATAGCTTC
The DNA here is from genome assembly GCA_030556195.1 of Anolis apletophallus. Lineage (NCBI taxonomy): Eukaryota > Metazoa > Chordata > Lepidosauria > Squamata > Anolidae > Anolis > Anolis apletophallus. The sequence continues at coordinate 26,973,260 of JARBWK010000007.1, forward strand.
CTAAGATCTACAAAGATACTCGCAGGAACACCTCACCAAGCGATAGTTTAAAAATGGCAGGTTAAAACCCCGAATCTCCATCAGCGGCTGATACTAGATGAGAAACTCCCCTCTAGACACACAGAAGACTGGGCGACTTGGAAAGCAGTGAGCCGACTGCGCTCTGACACCACGAAATGTAGAGCTAACCTGAAGAAATGGGGCTACAAAGTGGAGTCCACAACATGTGAGTGTGGAGAAGAACAAACCATAGACCACTTACTACAATGCAGCCTGAGCTCTGCCACATCCACAATGGAGGACCTTCTTGCAGCAACACCAGAGGCACTCCAAGTGGCTAGCTTCTGATCAAAGAAAATTTAATATATTGCCAAGTTTTTAATTTTATGTTTTTTATACATTATAACTATATTCTCAATTAGCTTCTGGCACGATAAATAAATAACCAAATTTATTTTTGTAGAAATCCTAGCTATAGAATAATCCCCTCTAACTGGAATGTGATAGAATACAAAATACATTGGTCGTTATCATTTTTTTTTTCATAGCTTCCCATTTCTTTTTTAAATATGTTGATGTGATTTTGAAATGATTTCATATTATCATAGTAACAAACATATTTTTTATGATGTATCATTGTTGTCCTTTAAAAGCAATCTAATATGTTTCCCCCCTTTCTCTTCCATAGGTTGACATGTTTCTCCTTGGATATTGTCTTGAAGTTAAAATAGTCATTTATAGATTTTCTAAGTTCAGTTCAGAAGTTTCTCAAGAAAACTATTTGGAGGGCTATCAGAGGGACTGGCATGAAGTTTTTCTTCTAACTGAGGATGATCGTCACTATAACATTCCAGTTGCCAAGATACAAAACTAATTTCTGATGAAGAATAGTGCAGTTAAGACTGTTATGCCAAGCTTGAAAAACAAGAAACACAGCTCAGCTAGGCATCCCAATCCAACTGTAATAACCACTCGTTGGCTATAAATCAGGCCATCTCTCAGCTTATCTACCTCAGAGATTTGTTGTAAGTCCAAAACAATGTATATGGCACTTCCAAGTAGTCAACACAAGGCACAAGGACAAAGAATTTGATAGCATACAAGCTGGCTATTGTTGAATATTCACATAGATAAACTTCTGTGCTTTAGGTATAGTGACATCACAAACTTGTAAAGCAATTATTACCCTCTGTCTCAAGGGGGTCTAGTTCTGTAAAAGAGTGGGATCTCAAGAGAGAATTCGCAGCACTACTACCAAGTGGCAATTTGCCAAACTCTTATGTAAAATTGAGATATAACTGATCTGAAATGGTACGCCATAGATGTCCTCTGAGACGCCAGAATGATGATAGTTCAGCCAGTCCTCATTTATTTCTATCAGAGTGGGCACAGTGCAGCCTTCCAGATCTCACTGGATTACAGTTCTTGTGTTTCTCATCATTGCCTCTTCTTGTTATGGATGCTAAAACTTCATTAGCATCCAGAAGTCTGCACATTAGACCAAACATTGTGTCTACACCGAGGGCTACATCGGCCTTGTAGTTGCCTTCAAAGGGACATTTGTAATAATAAGTCTGTTTAAATGTATCTATGTTGCCCTGGATTTGAAAGCCTCATGGGCCACAAAATAATGTAGTGGGCCAGATTCAGCCCACGGGCCTTGTTGTGATCAGACTGTCTTAAAGGAGTTTATTCAACAGCGTAGCAAACTCAAAAAAAAATCCAAACTTGGCAAAACACACTGGAACTAGTGTGAAAACGTCCAAAAATGCAGCAAATCAGCAAATAAAGCAAAAACAGAGTCACTTGCAGAAAATGTGGATTAAATCTCCGGAAAATCTGCATTAACTCAAACAAGGCAGGAATGCAGAAGAAACAAAGCGTACGTCGTCATCCAGTCCGTAGTCATCACATCCAGAGAAGCAGGTAGTAAAAGGTCGTCACACACGGAAGTAGACAGAGGAGAAACACAGAAGCAGTCCCAAGTCAAAACCGAAAGAGCAGTCAGCGTCAAGGATAGTCAGGAGCGGTCCAGAGTCAAAAACAGGAAACCAGAAGAATCTAGTACAGAGGGATTTAAAGCGGAGTAGCCGGTGGACAAGCACAAGATGCGGAGCCCACTAGATATGATACCAGAGTCCAAGATGAAGTCCAAGATCCAAAATCCAGAATCCAATGAACAGGAATACAGGGCAGAGCACCGACAGCCAGTATGACTCCTTGCCAGCTGCAACGAATGGTTAATCCTTCTTTAGTCACAATTCCTCCTCAGAACTAGATTGAGCTAATGCCCCATCATAATTTCTCTCAGGTGCCAATAATGCTTCACGTGCTGCCTTTTGCCTTTCATGCCAATCCCTTCATCTTCTGCCACGACTTAGATCACCCCAGCATGAAGCCTGCTTCTCAGTACTCCAATTCCCCTCTCCAGCAAACCCCACAAACGAGTCACTACTCTAGGCTCTTCACAAATGTCCCGTATCTGCTGTACTTTAGTCCAGTCCATATCGCTGGAGACCTCTTCGGAACTCCGTGAGTCCAGCTCCCCATCTCCCAAAGACTATTCATCATCATCACACCCATCATCCCCAGAAAAGCCTAAAAATGTGTTGTCGTCAGAGGACTCATTAAGTATTTGCCTTATTCTTTTCCTCTGTTGCTTTCCATTTGATTCTGACTCACGAGTAACCTGTTTTGTGTTCCTGGCCCCAGTTTGCGCTCTCTCAGCCTCAGAATCAGGCTCAACTACAACAGGCCTTGCTTTTGACATGTGTGATCTATAGCCTCTATTGTGGTCCTAACCTATTTGTTGGGTAAGCTGAGACTTACAATAGCTTGTATCCAAGTAGAAAAGTTGAGGCCTTGTTTGAATACATGGACGTGGTATGTAAGTGTTCTTTGAAAGTGCTGATTTGTTTTGGAAATAAGTGGTCCTTTTCAAATAACAGGTAATGGAAAATGGGCTAATGCTTGCATGTTCATGTTGTGCATTATGTGTGATTTGGTCTGAAGCACTCATCTAAAGCGTCAAAGGTTTTTATTCCTTAGTGAAATTACAGGAGTTTTGTTTGCATTTTTCACATTTGAGAATTGCTTTTGTGGAAGAAAATGCATTTTGTGACAAATACATTGCAGAGTTTTTGTGAGGAAAAATCTTATTTCTGCAGAGTACATTATTTTGCTTTCCACAATTACCTTTTTGTTGTTGGGAGGATAAAAGATGCTGATCTTTTTGCTCTTGCACAAGGGTGGAAAACATTACAGAAGGTAACATGGGGACCATTTCCCCAGTGTGTACAAGAAGATTTACAAGTAACCACATCCACAATTGGGAGAGTAGGAATATGTTACCCACCAGTGGTCTGCAAGAACTAAAATATGTTCTATGAAAAATAAAAAAAAATAAAACCTTTATCCATTTTAATTAATCCGTTGCTATGCAGGTGGCGCCAGCGGGTAGGATGCCAGGTGAGTATGGCAGGCCAGGTGGAGGGCAAGTGATCAACATCACGTGTCATGTACTCACGTCACCCAGCGTACGTCAGTTGCATGCATTCATTTGTCTTGCTTGGCTGTGTCAGTGATTCTGTTTTGCTGTTTAGTAATTCAGCTCCAGTAGTTTTACTGACCACGAGTCCCCAATATTCATATGAAGTTTTGACTTATTTAATGATGATTAAAATTGGAGAGGTTGTAGAAGAAACATCCAGGAAGAGCTCATTGAATTTCAAAATGATAGAAACTGCAATCTGATTATCTTGAGGAGTTTTGGTGTTAAAAAGCAATTTTTATACTAAAATTTGAGTAATCACCTTCTCTTCTCCACAACGTATTTATACAAACATGGGTTTTCCATGTTTGTAATTAAAAACATGTCCAGGAATTGATTGAAAGTAAGTGATGATGTTCGTGTAGCTTTGAGCAATAATATTAGCCCCAGGATTACTCAACTTGTAAAGAAGATGCAAGCTCAAAAATCACATTGATGCAAACTAAATTTAATTATTTATTTAAAATGTTATTTTTTATATTATAAAAGTACTCTTAATTCATATTACTATTAAGTTTATTACTCTTGAATCTTGTGGTCCCTGCTAACAACAAAAAAAATCAAAGTGGTCTCTGGTCAAAAAATAATTTGGGAACCATTGCCCTAGACGCTAGGAGCCCCCGGTTGCACAGCTGGTTAAAGCGCTGAGCTGTTGAATTTGCTGACCAAAAGGTTGCAAGTTCGAATCCGAGAAGCGGCGTGAGCTCCCACTGCTGGCCCCAGCTTCTGCCAACCTAGCAGTTTGAAAGCATGCAAATGTGAGTAGATCAATAGGTACCACTCCAACGGAAAGGTAACAACACACATGACCTTGGAGGTGTCTACAGACAACGCTGGCTCTTCGGCTTAGAAATGGAGATGAGCACCAAACCCCAGAGTCGGACATACTGGACTTAATGTCAGGGGAAAACCTTTACCTACCCTAGAAGCTTTTAGAAAATGCGACAAGCAGATATTGTATTGCAATATCACAGTGAAGCTAGGAAGAGCTGTTTGTATTGCTTCTCCCAAGCACATAATTTCTTCAGGCTCTCCTGTCTACCACTGACCCAAAATGTCATCTGATCCTCTTGGTCATTGTTATAAAAATCATGCAATTGCAGTTCTAAGTAGCCTATGTTGACATGTTCTTTGCAGCAGTCAAATAATGGTTGCAAACACTTCATTTGGTTGGCTGTCTTCAGGACTGGACTTTGGCCCCAAAGTCTATGCCAAGGAAAGCATAATCAAGCAGCCTGCATCAATTGTTTGATTCATAATTTGCATTTTATAATTTTTGTGTACTTTCTTTTTGGTTTCATCTACTGTTGAAAGCAATGGAAGTAGTGCAGGGTGTTGAAGCCATGTCCGCAGCTACTGATAATCTCTTTTAAACTATTACTTTGAAATTTTGCAAGAGCAATAATTGCCCTTTTAAAAGGAAGGAAAATTGAATTCTTCCTTCAAAGCCACAATCTACACTTTGTGCACTCAGTTGACATCAGAATATACTAGTCAGGTGCATTCGGGACTTACTTGTTCCGTTTCAAGTCCCGACTTTCGGTGGGGACCCTGATCCGTTTTCATCTGAACCTCCCGAATAGGTGCAAGCTTTAGGCTTGCGTACCCAGGCCTGGCAGGGCCAGCAGCCGAGTGCCGAGTAAGGAGCGCTCCTTACTTGGTGCTCAGTTGCAGGCCTTGCCAGGCCCCATGCAACCCAGCTGAAAGGCAGGCCCTCCTGCCTTTTGTATCGATTGCATTTTTGTTTCAGGAGGGGCCTTTCCGTTTCATGCCATCTGAATGGACGGAACGAAACGGAAACACGAATGAAACAAATAGGACAAATTTTGCGCCCATGACTAGAATATACTGCCTGGTCACTATCCAATCAGAAAATAAAATGTGACTATTAGTACATAATCACTATATAAAAAAACAGATTTTGCCATTTGCATTGTTATGACAGTTCTCTTCTGATTTTCTTCATTTCTTACATCTTTGAGTAATGGTTGTAAATAACAAATTATTTTGCATCCATGTATTTTTTTAGTTTTCTTAAGTGTGGATCGTATAAGCACTATGTGCTTTTGAAAAAAAGGACAAAACTTGTTTGTAAAACTATTTCTTCAACATTCTTTTTTCTATGTGTGTACATGCACATATGTGTGCGTAGAGATAAAGGAGACAAAAAGGAGTCAAATATAGTAACGGTTCAAGACGTTGTGTGTGTTTTCTTGTTATCATTCATGTTTATATGTATGTTCAGTTTTTATGACGTATACTGCTCTCCATTTGTTTAAATGTATTTGTAATAAATGTATGCTTTACAAAGTCTTAATGGCTAAATTGAGCAAAACCATCTAATTCATTGGACTTTTGCCATTTTTCCAAGCTGAGGATAGTGATAAATAACTAATGAAGTCCTTTAATTATGGAGCTGTCATTGAAAAGAAAGTCATGAGAGCCAGTATTTAAAAAACTCTAAAATCAGGAGAGTAAATAAAGCGGAACACTAAAAAACTGGGGAATTCCTGACATGAAACAATTAGGGCCAGCTAACACCTCCTAACAAAGGATTCCCACAGGCAGGAAGCAGCCAGGCTTTGAAGTTGCAAGGCCATTCAGTGCTAATAAGGTGGCCAATTGCAACATTCACACTTGCCTCAAGTTCTTTCTCCCACCCTGGACATTCCACAAATATATAAATTTCACTTGCCTAGTTTCCAACAGACCTCACAACCTCTGAGGATGCCTACCATAGATGTGGGTGAAACATCAGGAGAGAACGTTCTGGAACATGGCCCTACAGCCCAGAAAACTCACAGCAACTCAAAGTCATGTTTATCTGCATTTATTTCAATAGCTTTCTTGTTATTATTTATTTATTTATTATTTGGGTTTCTATGCCGCCGACTCCCTGAGGCTCGCGGCGGCTCACAGGAACCGAAGGTACAACTACACACAAGCAATGCGATAAAACATCTAAGACAATTAAACAGTTAAAACAGCAAAATACAAAACCCCCAGGTACAGTTCAGAAATTAGATAGCGTGACACCCCAGGACAGCGGCTAAAGTGGAACATGGGCAGGACCTACTCACCGAAGGCCTGCTTAAACAAATAAGTTTTGCAGGCGCGTGCCTAAACAGGAGCAGGTCCTTTATAGCCGCGCCGACAGTGTGTTATACAACACAAAACTTTGTAAAGAGCAGTCACAATACTTTTAAAACTATGAATGAAATTATTTATGATTTTAAGAGTGAATATATTGGATTGTCTAGATTTCCCTAACATAATCAAAGTTCTATGTCTTTGGAGTGTATGTGACACTCAATTGATGCATTTATATGTGCACTTCTTTTATATGCCACCATTAATACATATGACGTGTCACACAGGGATCATGTTCCTGACTAAAGTCGTCCAGTGAGTTTCCCAGGTCTCCCAGAGTCCTAGTCCAACACTCAAACCACTATACCATTTTGGCTCTTGCACATCAAATTCCTTCCCAAAACTAAGCCAGTAGTCAAGCCAGCGATTGCTCAACTGTACCAATTACACATCTCCCCCATTTATTGCTGCCTACATGGTTCATATTCTGCTTCCCATTATAATATTTAGACTTTGCCCATTTTATTGTGCCGTGGTCGACTATTTATTTATTTACAGCATTTATATTCCTCCTTTCTCACCCTAAAGGGGACTCAGGGCGGATCACAGAACACATACATGGCAAACGTTCAATGCCGATAGACAGGAAAGACAACAGATAAAAGTATTATGTCGGCATTTTCCCCAGCTTTGGCGTTGTAAGGAAGCGATCAACTGGACAGGGTGGACCCTCTTTTAGAATCCCACTGCTGCCAACCAATTATGTGAAGGCTCAAGCTTTGTGAGGATTCGAACTCAGGGCTGTGACAGGGCAGAATGTCCTACCAATGCCACCACAATATGTAAGGACTCTTTTAATTTTCACTTGCTGCCATCATATAATTTACCTTGTTTTCAAGGCTTGTGGGAGAAAGAACCACTAGAAGAGATGTTTTTATTAAAGAACTTTGAAGTTTATTCAAACAGAGGTTTAAACGTAGAGGTTTCAGAGTTCAAGAGCTTGGGTGGTTACAATATCTACTCAGAGGCACGTTTCTTAAGGTTACAACATACTAACTATGAGATACAGTCTGATACTATATCACTGCTCTCCTGGAACCAATAACTCAGCAGTTTCCTACACTCTACTGGTCCTTAAATCAAACTGCTTCCCTAGCAGATAAATACAGCTGTACTGCTACTCCCTCCCAGAGTAGAGTCAGGCTTCACTACTACTCTCCCTCAGAGTAGAACCAGAGTCTTTTTAACACCCGCTGATAGCTGGCTAAAAACAGACTCCCTAACTCTCCACACACTATTTTGCTTTCGCAGTTAACCACCAACTGACAAGATTTGAATCCGAGGATTCCAAAGCCATTTACAGGCTCCGCCTCCTGTTTCCACGGTAACGGAAATTCCTTGGAGGTTCTGTCAGCTAATATTCCTGTTAACCCTTTAGGGTTAGCCAAGTTTTACCTTTACAATATACATAGACATATATATAAACATCAACCACATTTAAAACTTGTAACAAATAAATGGAAAATCTCTCCTTGAGTGTGGAGTACCCCAGGGTGCCATACTGTTATTCAACATCTATGTCCGGCCTCTCGCTGGTCTAGTCTGGAGCTTTGGGCTGGGATGCTACCAGTATGCCGACGACACTCAGCTCCTTTTAAAGCTGGAACCTGGAGTTACCTCAATGCTTGACAATTTCACCCAATGCCTAGGAGCAGTGACGAGATGGCTCCGGGCCCATAAACTGAAAGTAAACCCAGCAAAGACGGAGATTTTATGGCCGGGCCGTCCATCAGAACTAGTCAATCCACTGTCTCCCTTCGAAGGGGAACCACTGATCCCATCCTCTACTGTGAAGAGCCTCGGTGTTATCCTGGACTCGAAGATGACGATGGAGGCCCAGATTGCCTCTACGAGCAAAAGGGCCTTCTTCCACCTACGTCAAGCAAGGCAACTGGCACCCTATCTACCAACGGAGGCGCTAGGCACAGTAATCCATGCCACGGTTACATCAAGGCTGGATTATTGCAAGGCTTTATATGTGGGTCTACCTCGGTCATCTACTCACAAGATCCAGATTGTGTAAAATGCCGCCGCCAGGCTCCTCACAAAAACACCCATGAGGTGTCACATCACGCCATCCTTGCAGCGTTTGCACTGGCTGCCGGTCGAGCACAGAATCCTTTATAAGACCCTGACCCTGACATTTAAGGCTCTGCGGGGCCAGGGTCCTACATACCTAAAAGACCACCTGATCCCACCCATCCATCCAAGAGCACCACGGCCAGCCAACGAGAACCTTCTCTGTATCCCGGGTCTGAGAAAGGCTCATCTGGAGTCCACGAGACAGAGATCTTTCTCTGTTGCGGCCCCTGTCCTGTGGAACTCTTTACCGCCAGACCAAAGAGCCAGCCTCGACCTGCCCCAATTCTTGGCGGCACTTAAGACATGGCTATTTAGGAAAGCTTACACATAATGCGACAACCAGCAACCCGGAATCTGCCCATTCCAATATTTTAGCCATTTTAATATTTTAATATTTTAATGTTTTTAATATTTTAGTACTGTTATTGCTAAGCTGTATAAGTCGCCCAGAGCACACTCGTGGAGGGCGACTCATAAATAATAAAGGTAGTAGTAGTAGTAGTAGTAGTAGTAGTAGCAGTAGTAGTAGTAAATATGACTTCACCACAGGCGTCCTGGAGGTTGTGCTCGATTCTGGCCACAGGGGGTGCTGTTGCTCCATTTATGACAAAGAGCCCTTTATCACAGACTTCCTCCTTCCTTTGATCGCTGGCATTTTCTAGTATTTCCTTCATGGTGCCGTAAAATACCTCCCCACTCAAGAGGTCCTTGATTTCTCTACTCACAGCTCATAGCTGTTTTGGAACTGCTGAAGTGGACAGTAAGCTGGACTGAAGGTCAGGTGTTCACCCCGACCTGGGCTTCAAACTGCCAACCTTTCGATTGGTAAGATCTATTGTTGGTGATTAACCAGCTGTGCTAAAGCCCGGCCAGCCTTTGTTCCTCCTGGTTTTTAGGCCTCCAGCTCCCAGAAGCCCTGGCTACCTTGTCCAATGTGTAGGAATTCTGGGAGCTGAAGTCTAAAACATCTGGAGGACCAACAATTGGACACTACTGTTGTGTTTTGTGGTATCTCTGGAAGGATGAAATAGATATGTGTGTGTGTGTGTATTCAGTCCAGTACAAAACCCATATCCAAGTAGTTAAGTTCTTTTTAATACATCAGTTCTGGTCATTTCCAGCTTATGTTGATCTTATTTATTATTTATTTATTTCCTCGATCTTGTATACCGCTCCTTCCAGCAGGCTCGGGCGGTTTACATACAGATTAAAATTGCATAAACGCAAACGGTTACATAAAAGTAATAAAATCACAGATAATACATGAGACATCAACGATTGGAAGACAATAGACAGTTCCGCATGCGGGAGAATCAGGGATTTATGTGGGTAATAGTTTAACTCATACAAGGTTACCCATTGACTGAACAGGAAATCAAAGCCTAGGACCTCATCACGTTAGTAAAAATCCATGCCATAGGACAGTTCTTCCATGCACCCGGCATGGAGCCCGTTGGATCTTATCCCACAGCATACAATTACTTCCAGTGGGGCTCCATGTTGACTGTGTGGAGGAAGTGTGATAGGAGGAAACCTGAACATAGGAGAATGCCTGTGTTTGGGTTAGGAATAATAGGTACACACTGGAAAGTGATGCTCTTTTGAGTGTGATGGGCAATTGGCTGGTGCATTCAATACATGGCTCCAAATGACAGATTCACTCCACTGCCCCACAATTTCCTCTGCTACCCTGCAAAGCCCTTCGCCCTCTTCGAGGACCTCAACGTTTTGAGGTCTGTAGTCAGGTTCAAACCACTACACTACACTGGTTCAAATAAGAATATAAAGGAAATATGTTCCCTCATTCTCTTGAACTTTTGCTGCGCCATGGCAAGACAGAAGCAATTGTTCACTTCTGACTAATTTATATAGCATGGTTATTTTAAAACCATGTTTTACATTGGTCTATCAGAAATTTTGAATGGATCCCATCTTAATTCAGAGGCATGGGCTTTGTCTCCAGTTATTGTGGATTTGTCTTCTAAACTCATTCATTCTAAATAGCCAATTTGATTATTTTCTTTCATTTTCTTTCACATCACTATCCTCCTTTTTTTCCTCCCAGAACTTACCTTCTGGATCTTGTTATATCTTTTAAATCCACCTCGTGTTACACTATCAGAGCCGAAGAGCTTGTTTCTTTAGCACATTTGTCTCAATTCTCTCTTGCAGAAATATATTCAGTCCACGTCCACACTTATAACATCAATTGGGATGGAGAAATTTGCATCCCAAAAAAGGAAAGAGATCAACTTGATCCATCATGCAGCAGGGCACAGGGAGCCAGTTAGGCTCTGAAACATCCTTTAGATCCCTGTCTCCATGGAAGCCAAACTATTGTGACATTGAGTGAAGAACCCAGAGCCACTGCCCTGCTTTAGCTGGGAAAGGCTGTTTATTGAAAAGGGCAGATATAAAAATTAAAAGGGAAGAAATCCAATACTTTTTGAAAGTCTGTTCTAGCATACCATGTTCCTACTGTATATGTATGTGCCTTTGATGGCACACCCAAGTCTTTGGGAGAAACTATAGTGTCTGGCTCGGGGGCTATCTGTATATCTTCCGTTAAGATTGAGACCCTTAACACACCAAGGCACTTTGGGCAAGATGAAAAGATAACCGAAATAAGTTTACTGAAAGCAAGATGAATAAAGGGTTAACCTCACCCAGGACTATTATAAGGTAACTTAAAAGAACATTACAAAAGGAGCCTTTGCTGGCTGCAGTCATCTCTCTGGAGTCTTCTGTGTAAGGGATCAAACTTCTCAATAAAGTAAGGACGCACACTCAGGACGATGCTGGTAATGGACCTCCATTTATTGCAAAGGACAGCAATACTTTTGATGCCAGAGATGGCATCACAAGGAACAAACACACCTTTTATACCAAACACACTCCCATCACCTGTCCATCATCCCAAAGGTCCAACCCCCGTGGCCCAGTATGATGCAACCTGCTGCAAGCTTGCACCAAGCCTCGTTAATGTGATGTGGCCTCCAAGGACAGCTCTCAGCCTTACTCAGACATATTTACATAACAGCACCTGGAACATAATCACTGTAAGGGCCAGAGGTCACAGCATACCAAGCTGAGATCCCTGGGTCCTTACACTTCTGTCTCTGGTGCAAAGCGATGGTTTACAAGCTGTTGCTTATAAACTGCCTCAATCCTCTTTCTTGGGAAGCTTAACTGGTCAAAAGCTTCTGTTGTCACTGGGACTGGTGGTATAAGAATACTGCTGAATGCAGGTGCTAAGGATGCCTGTTTTTTGGAATGCTTTGGCCTAGGATTACAAGACAGTTCCAAGCCTCTATTCTCTGTAACTCTGGTGCAGGAATAGGAGGAGTCCAGCAAAGGAGCTCTATACAAGCAAATGGAATAAACCAACTAATGCTGGCCTCTAGGGGTTTTTTATGCTCTACCAAAACGAATACAAAAGAAGGCATCCGTTAATTTGTGGGGTCCCTTCAAGGGGCTATACTTTCCCCTTTGTTATTTAACATCTACATGCGGCCACTCGCTAGGCTGGTCCGAAGTTTTGGGCTGGAATGTTATCAGTACGCTGATGACACCCAGCTTGTTCTGAAGATGGAAGGCCGACTGGACTCCGTACCCTCTTGTTTCCATCAGTGCCTTGAGGCCATCACTGGATGGCTGCGTGCCAGCAGATTGAGGGTGAATCCAGCATTCAGCTACCTACCTTGGATGGCGAGGCACTCTGCCCGTCATCGTTAGTAAAAAGCTTGGGGGTTGTTTTAGACCCTTTGCTGACAATGGAGGCCCAGGCCTCTACTGTCAACAAAACCGCTTTTTTCCACCTGCGGCAGGCCAGGCGGTTGGCCTCCTACTTGTCCAGAGATGACCTAGCCACGGTGATCCAAGCCACGGTCATCTCAAGATTAGAGTTACTACTGTAACACCCTTTACATTGGCCTGCCCTTGTCCCTGATCCAGAAGTTTAAGCTCATCCAGAATGCTGCTGCTCGACTCCTCCCTGGAGTGCCAGCGAGGAGTCACATAACTCCCATGTTACAGCAGCTCCACTGCCTTCCGGCCGAGCACCGGATCACTTTCAAGGTGATGGTGTTAACCTTCAAGGCCTTGCATGGCTTGGGGCCGATGTATCTGAGGGACCGTCTTACCCCCTATCAACTCCAAAGATCACTCCGTTCTGAAGATCTAAACCTCCTCAAAGTGCCCAGTTTCAAAACTATCCGTCTGGCATCTACTCGACGTAGGGTCTTCTCTGTGGCGGCACCAAGTATCTGGAATACCTTGCCAGCTGAAGTGTGTGCCCTGTAAGATTTGTCCTCTTTTCGCAGGGCCTATAAAACCCATCTCTTCAAGCTGGCATTCGACTGTTGATCTCTGTAACTCTGCTTAGTTTAGTCTAATGTGATCTTAGTTAATTTTATGGCAGCATACAAGAACGAATAATAATTAAATAAATAAATAAATCTACACTATTGGGAAAACCTATAAATAGGGAGAACTGAAGCAGAGGAGAGGAAAAGGCAGAGCTAAGACTTCACAGTGCCTTCAGGTCACAATTCAACTTATGGTGATATGAATTTCATAGGGGTTTCTTAGGCAAGGAATACTCAGAGATAATTTGCCTACATTCTTCCTTTGAAATATTTGTTGGTAGTCTCCAATCCAAGTATTAATCAGGGCTGAACTTACTTAGTTTCCAAGATGAGATGGGCTCTGGTGCCTTTGTATTTAGTCAGTAGCATATTAGACACCAAATCTCTAGTCATTCCCTACTTTTCCTTTTAGCCTTTGCTGTGTTGGTATAGTGTGCCTTCAAATCATTTCTGATTTGTGCCAACCCTAAGGGATTTCCTTGGCATGGTTTGTTCACGGTTTGTCTTCCTCTGATACTGAGAGAATTTGACTTGCCCAAGGTCACCCAGGGATTTGAACCTTGGCCTCCTATTCCACTTCTACACCACAATGGGTCTTTCAGCTTTGCCTTCTACAGAATCCAATGCAGCATTTCAACAATCCTTTTCCAAGATACTTGACCACCAAAGTGCAGAGAGAATGTGGGAGAAACCAGGAATTTTGATTTTCCACATTTGTTTAAAAGTGACCTCAGTGAACCTTTGTATAGTTTTTTAAATATAAAAAAATCACTATGTTGTAGTGTGTAACATCTGGTAATCGGAATAATGCAGCTGAACACAAGAGGGCAGCAAACGACCATAAAACTTTACATATGAGACACCTTTTCAAATGTAGAGATTTTATATCATGTTTAAAACAATTGCCATTATTTCTCAGTACTTTTTGTCACACCAATTCACTATTGTGCTACAAACACGCTCACATAAATATCTCTTCAATAACGCAATTGAATTGATTTAACATTACATGGTTCTGGAATCATACTTCTGCACACCCTTGTAATTTATTTATATTTATTTATTAGCTACATTTAGATCCCAAAGGGGACTCAGGGCAGACTTACAGAAAGGCAGTAAATGGATGCAATAAACATACATACAGTAAAATATACACAACTATTAAAACCAAGAAATTAAATTATCAATATGAAAACCAATTATTAAAATCATGTCGTCCAAAATCAAGATCCAAGGCCATTCCATTAGTTCAGGTATGGGCAAACCCAGGCCTGGGCCAGATGCAGTCTCTTGGGTTCTTTTCTCAGCCCTCCTCTCTCACACCATCCTATCCTTCTTTTCTTCTATCTGTCCCTCCCTCCTTCTCTCCCTTCTTGTCTTACCTCCTTCTCCCCCCCCCCCTTCTTTCTCTTCCACCCTTCATCCAGAATTAAAATTGTCACCCAAAGCAGTCCAAGTCCAGTCCAATAAATCTCGTGTTTCTCAGTAAACAAACTATTCTGTGAACACCTGATCCTATAACCAGGATTTAAGCTTCTTCCCAAAGATCAGGAGAGAGGGCCACTCTAATTTCACTGGGGAGGGAGTTCCATATGTGAGGGGCCACCACTGTGAAGGTCCCAACTCTCGTCCCTACCAACCGCATCTGCTAGGGAGGTGGCACCAAGAGCAGGGCCTCCCCAGAAGCTCTTAAGCTCTGAGGTGGATCATAGAGGGAGATATGTTCGGACAGGTAAACTGGGTTGGAACCCCTTTCTCCTCCACTAATATGGATCCCTCATTTAAAAATATTTTTATTTTGGTGGGAGAGGGTGCATTTGAACGTACAGATATAAACTGGATTACTGTGTGCTGGAGTTTTCTGAAATGTAGCATGGGATTTATGATGGCAAGCCGGAGCCTCTGGCTTTACTTGGGGCTATCTGATACCTTCTGTCAAGATTAAGACATTTAGCAGACAGATGCCCTTTAAGCAAGGTGAAAACATAATCAAATGAGTTTACTGAAACAAGATGAATAAAAAGTTAACTCTACCTGGGCCTATCATAAGGTAACTTAAAACAATATATTACAAAAGGGAGATTTTACTGGCTGCAGACATCCCTCTGGGGTCTTTAAAAGTCTCTCTTGCCTCTGGTGCCAAGCGATGGCTATATACTGCCTTAATCTTCTTTCTTCTGAAGCATAGGCTGACCAAAAGCTTCTGTTGTCCCTTTGGACTGTTGGTATAAAATACTGCTAAATGAAGCAGGAGAAGAAGGTGCTAAGAATGCCTGTTTGGATTGCTAGGCCCAGGATTCCAGACAATATCCAAGCCTCCATGGCTCTACTACAGAAAAAGGAGGACTCCAGCCAAGAGCCCTGGGCAGGGGAAAGGAATAGACCAACTGAGATTGGCTTCTGAGGGGTGTTTTAAGTTCCACCCAGAACCTAATACAAAGGAAGGTCTACTATTGGGAAGGCCTATAAACAGGGGGAACTGAAGCAAAGGAGGGGAAGGCAGGACCGAGACTTTTACAGTATTATCCACAGAATCATTCGAGTGTCACTAATGCACGACAACAACAGGATCGTGTGGTGTGGCCGTTAACTTTCACCCCACACGCCAAGACAATGATCAATACTGTTAAAAAATACTGGCCTCTGGTGGAACATATTCATGGTTTATCGCAACTACCTTTAGTAGCCTACAAAGGACCTGGAACATCAGAGATTGGGTGGTACATTCCCATCAAATTGACACACCTATGAAAAAGCAGCATAAGTCCGGGGACATGTGCTTGTGGGAATTGTTCTGTGTACTCGAATATCACCCCAAAAAAGGAGATTTTTAGCCCGGCTAAACAGAAATCCTTTAAAATCCGCGATTTCGCGACCTGCGCCACAAAAACCGCTGTTTATGGGATAAATTGCGATTGCTCCTTTATTTACGTTGGGCAGACTAAGAGGGAGGTCTGCACGAGATTCATTGAGCACCGTTCGAAGATACTGAATGGGGCTACTGATTCCGCTTTTTATCTCCATTGTAAGGAGAAGAAACATTCGCCCTCATCTTTGAGACTGAGAGTATTGGAAAGGATCAGCCCGAGACCTCCACATGGATATATCCACTCAATTAAAACGTATTGAAATCAAATGGATCCTCCTACTCGACTCAGAATGGCCCCGCGGGCTTAATGATGTCATTTCACTTAATTCTCTGCTGCTGTAAGATAATTCCTCTATATTAACCACTCCTGTGTTATTGCGCCTTACCTATGGGTCACCCTCATTGCTATGTAGCATGGGTTATGAGATATTTCTCCTGTTTGTTGGTATGTATCTCTTATTACACTATTTATGCTATTCTTATGGGGATTTGGGGGTTCATAACTGTTCTCATATTATATTATAGAATCGGGATGCCATGATTATGTATGTATGCCTTGAGAAAACTGCTCGTCGGTGAAACGGATTACCTCTGGCCTTTCATATCGCATTGGCAAACCGTCGGCTTTTTGGAGCCTTACGTTTTGGAGGAGCAGATTGTTTTCCTCCGCATCCTACAACTACAGATCATATTATAGTACAGCAAGACCATCACCACGCTGGCTGGATTGAGGACGCCGTGCCGCCTTTTCATTTCTTCCCATTCGGGGAGATTTGGAACTTTACAAATATTTATGATTTATCCCATTCGGGGAGATTTGGAACTTTACAAATACTTGCATTTGCGAGTTAGACCATTAGAGCAACACCTGGATTGATTGCGGTCCTTCACTACATTAGGAACTAATTGATATAATGGATCACATCTTCTATGTGATTACGCTTTGTGTATAACTTTACTTAGGGGTGGTTTCTACTGTACTTACGTGATTATTGATGCTATATGAAAATCAATATAGTGATACTCTGATACATATATAGATTTCGTTGTGTTATTCACCCCTGGCTTTGTTTTTTCCACTTATTATCCCTGAGCTTGTTATAATCATAATAAGGCACTCCAGCCATGTGACCAACAGAAGCAACATCACCAACAAGAAATTGCTTCTAACCTGTTACACAGCTCACCTTTCTTCCAACAAAATCTTTTCTTTCTTAGATATGAACCAAAATGTGTACACCATTTTTAAGAAAAGGGGAGAGAGACTAGACTAGACTAGAGTAAAAGGTAATGAGGTCAGTGACTATGCAAGCTTGCTTTGGGGATTACTAGAAAAGTTTGTCTTTTTTAAAAGATTATCTATGATGATACGTGTGTTTACTATGTCAGTTGTGGCTGCAGGCCATGGTAATGCAGCCATCAATGTAATTGGCAAGGTTACCCCCTGCTGTCAGTACTTATGCTCTTCGTACTGAAGTATGTTGCACTTATAAAGTCAGACATAGGCTTTAGTCAACTCAGAAAGAACAAAATTGTTTTATTACTTACTGGTGTCAAACTGTCAAAGCCTCTCAGTGAGTCCTGTGCACATTTTCAGACCTATCAAAAGTGCATAACACCCTTAGGGTAATGCCACTTCCATCATCAGGCAGCAAGTCAAGCAACTGAAGTTACCAGAAAGAGCAAGCAAGTAAACCATTGTATGCTTTGGCTTGGCAAAAAGAGGCTTGCAGGGAAGGCAAATGAAAGAAACAATTTAAGATGTTTTCAAGTGTCTTTTTTACCTTAACAATTATCTAGTTAAACCTTTTAGGGGTCAGAAAAGTCAAAATTTTCAAAAATCATTAAGTTTGGAAGATGTTGAGTTTGGTCCAAAATTTGGGCGTTTTCCTCACCCAGCTGGTCAGAAAAGTCCAAATTTTCAAAAATAATGAAGTTTGGAAGATGTTGATTTTGGTCCAAAGTTTGGGCCCAATTTTCCTAAATCATGTAGTTCGGAAGATGTTGAGTTTTTTTCGAAAATTTGAAGCAATAGCTACAAATGGCAAAAAAACCACAAGATTTTCAGGTGCAGGAATATCCTGGTTATGAGCAGAAAACCCACGTCTTTGAATGTCTGTATGTCCCTGCACTTGGAAATCACAGGATTGTTATCTATGTGTGTCCAGGTTTTAGCTGTTTATTCCTGATTGGTTGGTTCGTAAAAAGAAGGTGACCGTTGAGTAGAATAGAAAATTTTTGTGTGCCAGAAACGTCATGAAACGTCTGGAGGGCACATTTCCTCTGGTCAGGACAGTTGTGGGCCCACAGCCAGCGTTGCACATCTTTTCACAATACTGAGCCATCAGGAACAGACATGTATAACCCAGGAAGAACACCCTGTCTGCACAGATGGCCCTGCAGCTTATATAGCAGGTGAAGCAGGTTTGGTACTTTTCGAGCATAAAAAGTACA